>LBFL01025208.1:20997-34515 GCA_000988845.1 Hypochthonius rufulus
GTGAGCGTCGGGACAATTATTTGATAAAATATAAAATATGGAAAACAGCTGTTGTAATATAAGAAAAAAGTGAGCTCCTTGTGTATGTATGCTCTTTCATCATCTCTTTTCCTGTCATTTCCCCTAATGACACACTACACAAACAAACGCGTGTATTCTTTAATTGCCTCTCTCCTCATCTCTCTCGTCGTATCATCAGTGTCGGCACACTCAACACTCGCCCATTATTTGCAATTTATTATCTTAGGATGGATGTGTCTTCCCCTTCCTTTAAACTCTGCACATACATGTGCATGTATGATGCCTCAACAATGCCAACTCTCATATATGCACCTTATTCATGACAAACATGGCCAAACTAAGAGTGTAGAACAATGAACAAAAATTTCAATTATGTGAGTATGACATTGTGTGGTATAAAAGATCTTTGTGTGTAAAATAGAGAAAGTTATTAAAGTTCTCGAGATTTTTCCGAATATACTGGAACAGAGACACGACTTAATGATTGAATACTCTTTTAATTGAGAACGCATTCTAGAAATTAACTCAATATAAATTCCCTTGATTTTTCGCGAGAGATACAAAGAGGGAAGAATAATGCCAGACTTTAACACAAAAGATGTCCATTTAAAGTAATTCGCCCTAAATTAATGTGCGGTAATGTTTTTATCCAATATGTATCGTGTTAATTGTTTTCCCCATAGAAACAGAATCAAAAGAAAGAGAAGAATTTTTAATCACTGCAAATATTATTCGATAGTTTTATATTTGTTTAGTCATTATATGTAAAAATGAACACCGCTAATTAATTCAATGGTGTAGCATTATGATTCGCATAATTATGGGGAAAGTGCTTCAAAATCAAAATCTCATTATAGCAGTATATTTTGGAAACATACTTTTGTAAATGGTAATTCTGTAGAAAAAACAGAGTATTTATTCATAATGATTTATTATAACTGACAAAAAATAGTACATAATGAAACGAAACGCATTTGAATTATGAACGAAATTGAATAGAATTGAATAATAATACAAAAAAGTTAAGATCGTAGTACAGTACAATGGAACTAATCCAAAATCAAGAACATACGCTCATATTCACGATGGGGTTTCCCATTTTATCATAAACCAACGGATCTCCTAAAGCAAAACACTCAAAATTTGAACTCTCAATTTTGCGTCAAATCTAATCCAATACTGGAAATTAGAGTATTTAAATCCATAGGTTCGGACCGAAACGCCCCGCACATCATCTTCATAAATATGTAGCAATTTGTTTATATATTACTCAAACAGCGTGAATCGAAATGAAGGAACGGCACTGACGGTTGTGTCCGCACATTTTTTAGTTAAATCGTAATATTATTGGCAAAAACCAATTTCCCATTCGTGGCACAAAAGCAGCGGGAGCTTTACTCACGCATCATGGCAATGATGTCATCGCGATTCACATTGAAAATATCATATATCCATTTCGGTTCGGTTTGAGTAACAAGTAACGGTGTGAATATTTTCCTCTTTTTATATTATCTTTCATTGACTCACCCTTTTTAAATAAATCGAATGCATTTGAATAATTGGAAACTCCGACAAAATATTAATCTCTCATTCGCGTTGTAACAGATCGTGAATGGGAAAGTGTATAAAAAATTAATTAAATTATCAATCGGAAAGTATATGCGTATTATAAAGTATCGGGATTTTCCAGTAATGAGATTAATTCGTACGGAGGAGTTCAATGATATTGACAGACGCACGTCAAAGTTGAAACTTCCATCTCTACGATACAATAGAAGCCAAAAGTGAGATTACAAAAGCTTCTCTCACTTCAGGCATATTTCGCAACAATACAAAAAATAGAGCAAAAAATGCCATTCAACAATATTACCGCATTACTTATACAGCTCCGGTAATAAAATATACGATATAAGATGAACACAATAAAGGACAATAACCGTGATAAGTGAACGGAATGTCTCTCTTATTTGTTGCTTAGCATTAGTCGGTACCTGTATTTGTACGAAATAACGTGGAATAATACCGAATAACGCCGAATAACGCTTCACCATTTTTGCCTCACCTAAAAATCTGGTGCTATCTTTGATTATCATGCCGTAGTGTATAAAATATATAAGGATATTACATATAAACTCTGCTCTCTTTTTGATATTTCAAAATTTCGGAGGATTTTCGATATTTTTCATTCATTGCAGCGCTGAGGTAATGTCTTTGAAATGCATTTCATATGACCCCCTCCCAAAACATGGTGCACTCTCATATTCCCAGAGACCATTTAAATGGCTGCAGCTGTACCTAAAGTGTACGGCTTTGTAATGTGAAAAGTATGCACAGAGACGAGCAAAACGTTAAGACCATCACATCCGCATACATAAGCGCGTCAATCATGAAGAAAGTATAGTGATTGATCACTCAAAAGCACGGATATCAATCGTAAAATGCATCGATTATATGGTAACCATCGATGGTACTATTTATATAAAGTTCATTGTAATAACAGATGAGGCATATTAATGGCTGAGGGCATTGAGTGTTGACTGAACCGAACTCACAAATATGGTAAAAGCACTCAAATAAAAATGGTCCAAAAGTGTCGAAATTGAATGAGGGACATTATTATACAAAAAGCAACATAACGGCGGAAGGGATTACATTGAGCTGCGTTCAGCTACATTCGTCTGCGCCGTATATAAACATATACAGATAACACCGTACCTCTGTGATGCCTCACGGCATGTTGTGTTTCCACATTATACGATGTCCAATGTCTTCGGAAAGCACAAGTCAATGTTGATAATGCTGTTATGGACGCAATAATTATAATAATAACGTTCTTCAATAGGGATATACATGAATGGCACAATATTCTCATTGTGAGACTTAATAATACTCAATAACGGACTGTTGAAAGACCGATTGAGATGCAAATCACATGTTAAATAATTATTTATAAGAAAATGGTCACCGTCAAAAATTGGGCTTTAGACACATTGGAAATGACTGTGTTCAGCCATAACATTCGAGATTAATTTATTATTATTCAGTGACGGCACAACACGAAAATAACACCGGAAACGCTACATTAATGGACCACCATAATAGTTGTAACATATTAACTATATTTACAGCCAAAGAAAACGTATTATAATATATTCCATTTAAAGGATTCGATTCTCTTCTTTAAACGGAACTTCAAAACAACAGGGAACAGTGAAAACTGTTCATAGCATTAGCTTAGTACGTGCATCACCGTTGTATGTCCATGGAACAATGAAGAGATCAGCTCACTGTAAGAGTTTGAAAGGACACAGAGTGTATGTGGCGTTAGAGGCGGACCTCCTCCATGCCCATTCTCTTCGCAGCCGGAGGCGGCGGTAAATGAGAACTGACTGTGGAGGAAAAGACCTTTATTCAGAGGGAAATTCTGCAGCAGCAGAGAGTGCACACCACAGTGCTTCAATGGTGATCACGAAATGAGATAAAATTTTCTAGAAATAACCCCAAAGTTAAGAAAATGGCTCAAATCGGTCATGTACAACAGGAGTGCACAAACAGTGAGTTAACATAATTCGAGAAAAACACCATGAGAAATGAAAGATCTCAACTTTTGAGAGCACTCACATTCTCTTCATATATCAGCTTTGAACTAAAGTTAACTCTACATATATACTTAACCAATGCATGGGCCTTCGTATGCATTCGCACCGATCGCACGGATCACAATGCGCATGCAGCGCAAAGTTAGGGCAATAGAAGCAGTGTCATCAATCAATAATAGTGATGTCATCAATCAATGGAAGGGGATAATATTGCCCTTTCCGATGCTCTACATAGGGACGTACGCATCTTGTCACTGCCAACACACTCCATCCCAATAATTGTGCTGATATTGGAAATGACCGAACTGAGAACTCAACCATAATATATCGTTCGAGAGTATTCGTCTTGAATATTACGAGTAAAATCCATTCATTACTGCAAAATTAGAGTAATCCGAAGGAACAATCATCATCATCATTTAAAGTGTGCATTTAATATATTTTCAAATTTATCTTTTGAAAAAGCATTTGCGAAATGCCTTTTTCAATGAGTCGCATGACATTTTAATTAATTGTTCAATTTTATGGTATAATTTGCATTACAATTTGATCGGTGATCACATTTTTGGGAGCGTTTAATATATGAGTGAAAATATTACGGAATACGAATCGAGAGAAATCTCTGGTTCTTTGAACTTAACACGGCACTATCATACCTCTCATACCTTAGAGCTGCATTTAGGAGGGTAAACAACTCAAGAGACTGTGAGGCTATGTTAGGCTGTGTTAGGCTATGTGAGACTATGTTAGGCTATGTTAGGCTATGTGAGACTATGTGAAAAATTGCAATGATAGCTTTGATGGTAAAAGGGAATGCAATACGCTTCACCATTTACAAATGTGCGTCTTATAACAGTACACGTCTATCCACTTCAAGAGTTGGAAATGACTAATAATGTCAGAAAAGATAAGGCTAAAGTAAGCAATCAGATGCACTCTCTTAAATGTTCCGAATTTTAGATGTGTCAATGCATTTAAAAAGATTTGTCAATGCACGCGAATCATTCACATATATGTAATCGGGCATTAGACCCACAAAAGTTCTGCTAATTTTGCTTTTAAAACATAAGACAACACTAAAGTTGACACAACTCATATATCCCAATTACGGAGAGATAATGTGAAAGAGAAGTGCAACACTGTCGTTAGAACAAAGGCATTCTCATGAGACTTTAAAGTTGACTCAATATATTACGAGAAAATAAAGAAAATTTTAAACATCTTTTTTAGATGAGCATATTTTGGAATAATTCAGTAAATATCCATCGATCCAATGTCAAAACAATTAGACTATCGGCATAAACTCCACTCTCAAATCCCTTATCGCAAATCTCATTATTGAGACTCACAATACTCCACCCTTAATTTATTGAATGAAACATTTATGCATTTATTATATGCACTTTTGTTGTTTCATTCATACCATTATTGATCATATTTAATAATAAGTTAATGGCAGAGTCTTAAAATAAATATATCACCGATATTAAGTCGGAGACTATTATTGCACATCGGGTCTCACGGGAGGGAAATTATAGTGCAACATCATGGAGAGATACACACATACACACCACTCCGATGCGTACATCATGCGTACATCAATATCGCGACTCATTTATGCCATGATCAGGGCATAGATTCGCCTCAAATGGCTAATGCTAAGCCCCGACTAACACTTAAAAAGTGGCATTAGAATGGAATGCATAGATGAGTACACACATCCATACACTTCCATACACTTGCATACACACGCGCGTTTATCAAGTGACTCACAGTGGCACTTTCGAAACTCGTGAGGGCGATCAATAACCATTTTGTAGGATTTTTTGTGAAACACAATCAAAGAAAAGAAATACAAAGCAAAGGATCGCATTTTCTTTAATGATGCACATCTCCTTTAAATTTGGTTCGGGACCAATGGCAGTGCAATAGTATTGCTATAGCATTGCGATAGCGTTCCAATAGTATTCATTTTTGAAGGACCATTTGTCTCTATCACGAAAACAATATTCACAGCGACAGACTACGGCTGCAATATTTTGTATTGAGTTGCAGCGTCATTAGTGTAATAGTAAAGGGCCACACAAATAGAATTGTTACGGTAATGGTGTATATTCTTTGGAGAAAGAGTATTATCACGTACAGCATCTCTCTAAAGAAATAATTTAAATTGCATCGTAAAACCCCTCAAATGGAGCGCCGTGTTTATCATTGTATTATTGTGGCATTTTAAGATGAATGTGCGGACGCTGAAACTCGAATAAGTAATCATCCCACCGTAGTGCTATTTAATGGGCTATGCTATCGCCATTCATGGTCGTCTCTGTGGAAATTGACCATCAAAGGCGTAGTCCAGAGTTGTCATAAAAGCATTAACAGACCGTCACATTGGAACATAGGAACGGTGACATTGGAACGCAGAGGGTTCCAATGTTGGGGTGCATATGTATGCCCAATTCATTAATTCCATATGGTATTGTAAAGGCTGAGTTCAACAGACATCATCTCAACCCTAATGCCCTAAATTGGATTGAGACGATATGCTTCTATGAGTCTAATTACCATTCACCGGATTAGGGTTTCTATAAATTGGTCAATTTTCTAATACGTTCAGTGAGCCGTGAGATTCTCGTTAAATACATCATTGTGAAATGAAAATTGACATTTCACTACTTTCGAATATATGAAAATCATTTGAGAAATAATAATAATGATTTAATATTCAACTGAAGTCAGAGGCACATTAGAGGGGAGTGATGTTAGTATTAGAGACGTATAAATTTGAAATGAGTGATTACGAATGAAAACTTTAATTGCCGCACATGAGTTTAATTTGTAGCGCCATTAAGAGAATGTCATTTTCGGGGGAATATTACCGATACGAGAATGGAATAAAATATAAACGGAACTCCACAATATGTTATTGTCATGGAATTCGACTGCAAATTGTGTACCGTTATTTTAATGAGTTTGCGGCTGTCACTGATTATTATTATAAGTAAAGTAATTACCGGAGAGAGAAAATTTACAGCATGTGCTGTGAATGACAAAGTTAGGGTAATGCTTATACGTGCATTGTCAATGTAATGGATAATAAAATGCATTTAAATACATTTAAATATGATAGAATTGGCGCGGTTTTTAGGGAATGGAATACTTTAGAAATAACATCTCTGCCTTTCAACTGAAAATTATAATCACCATAATTTGCACCACAAACAAGTTTTATGGGATTCAGAGGAGTTTTAGAGGAGAGACCAATAATTATACCGTGAATGTGTTGGATGTGTTGACGCACACATTCATATACAAATGCATACATTGAAGGTTAAGAGAATGGATATTTACAGACACAATTCGCACATCCACAACAATATATCCGCAACAATAACAACTAAATGATAACCCATGACTTGTCTCGTCATAACATCCAAATTCTAATAATGACTGCACATTCAAACCTACAGATGTTTATGACATTATAAGGGCGATACAATACTATACAATGTGTTCGTATTACAATCATCAAAATCTATTGCAAACATTGAAAAGAATGGGCATTCCAAACAGAGATTGGGAGTGAGAAGAGTACGGTCCCACCACCAACGGACATTGCAAATGCCCGTCCAAGGGAATAATGCGCTCACCATTATGACAATAGTGACCATGGTATGGTCACCATACCCAATAAAAGCGGCATACCATTGACATGGGGAAAAGACCCGTACCAAATAGGGGACTGCTTTTGTCATTCATGTGTCCTTTTCCATTAAAAATAGGAATTTTGTAGAATGAATGGACAAAAAATTTACGATTCAACGCGCTTTGAATAATTTATATGTACATATTCGGTTATTTACTCATTTATTTATGAAATTTTAGCAAAAATATGTGTAATTGACTTAAGTTTTCAAAATGCTACAATACCATTGTCTAATTTGTTATTTAAATCTATGGGCGAATCTTTTTTTGGATTTCTTTTATTTTACTTTCCCTTATAAATGAAGAAACGAATCGATTTGATTATGCAGAGCATAAGTAAAGCATAAGTAACATTTACGTGCATTCAGTATTATATTTGCTAAAAGAAAGATAAAAAATAGGAGTATATTTATTAAAAAGTATAATGTATATAATATATATAATGTATGACTTTCTAAATAAGTAAATATTTTCTCAATTTATATGCATTTATGCAGAAAATATTTTTTCCATTTCATTGAAATCGGCAGAATCATCGGTTTGGAATTTCCTTTTATTTATTTTTTGTCAATTGCTTTTCACCAGAAATTTATATGAAATTTACCAGAATGTTCCATTATCATACGTATCGTTATAATTACAATGGAAATTAAAGTAATTTTTGGAAATTTATGGAAAGTGAAAGCGTAATAAATACGCAAAAAATGCAATTGTAAAGCCAATGACTTTAAATAAATGGCCCATTAACTAAATTGACGCTGTAGTGTCATCCGAGATAATCAAAACATAGTTTCTAATGGCAACTGATATAAATGCCACAATGTATTGTCTTTTTACATATGTAACATTAAGATATTGCGGATGAAAATAAATCGCATGCACAATGAAAGAGATATCCATTTATTGCTTATATAATAATCTTTTTTCGTTTTATATTCAATATCTAAATAATAAGGACTAAAGTGTTATTTGATAATGCAGTGAATCATTAATAACATTTATTTAATCTGTAGGGTATGGTCAACTCTCATCACGGTCTGTGAGGGATGAAACAAGGGACGGAAAAGTCGATTTTCGGTTCATCATCCATGTGCAAAGAGTGTCCTCTTTAATAGGTTTTTCTGAGCATTCTTTTATCGCTATTCTGCCATTACAAATTAGAATTGCAGGCTATTGCAGGCTCAATATCCTCCGCTCGTCTTTATCCGTACTCACGAAGTTAACAAATACGGTATTCGATTGGTCTTGAGGATTACCGATAGAAAAAGGAGAAAAGAAAAGAAAAGAAAAACCAAAATCCTATACGAGTCACGACAATGTATTGCTGTGCATTGCTGTGCGATGACAACAATTTGCTTGGACGGATTGCAGTGCATGCGATGCTGCCAAAAAGTAACAGAATAAACTTAAGACAGTGACAAAACAAACACATCATCATTTTAAGCTGATCACACATACGCCAACGTACAGTTACACGTACATTCACTTGTAGAATCGCAGAATCGAATGTGTCGTGCATTTCTGCCCTTTTATTTCAGCTTAAATGAGATTGCAATTCATTAATAAAAAGAAGTGAAAGAATCGCAAAGAGTAATCATTAAATAGAAAAGTTACATTTATTATGGATTCTCACACAATTTGTTTTAACAATTTTAATACGAAAATGCTTTGAGGTTATATATACGTTTTATATACGTTATTATCGCAGAAATGGTAATGCCATTTTTCACTATTAATGGCACATCCTCCGCATCGCGCAATAACAGAGAAGAGCAAATCCATTCCCTGAGTGCATTAAAACAGCTCTAATTAGTGCCATGCACAGTGCCAGAAGCAGTTTCACTTCAGATCGTCAAATGTCTCGCTTAACATTTCACGAAAATTCGTAACATCAGTACCATTACATTAGAATGCAAATCAAGTGCCACGGTACATCCATTTTTCAATAGAAATTCCTTTTCTTTTTTATTTTTTTCATTTATTTCAAATGATTCAAACGCATAGTAATGAGCGTTAAAGCATCGGAGCATTCATTTTGTGAATTATGTATATATGTGTGTGTATATATATGTGTATATATGTGTATATCTAAGTTATAGAGTTTACATAAAAATGCACGGATTGGGTATACAGGGATAGGAGAGTATATAGTGAGTCACTACTAAAATTGGGGGATGAAAGTCGGCGATGGAGTCTATTGGGATTGGAATACCACCGCCTAGCATTGCTACAATACTATACCCTAGTATACCTTGTTAAATTTAATGATATGTGTATGTATCAAGCATTAGTGAAAGCTTTGCGCTGTCATTATTGCAGTAACAGTAACAGGCTTTAAGGAGAGAGGCAACACTAATTCACGCACTTTCTGAGTAAATAAAGAATACTATGCTCAGCAAAATGAGGGGACCATTGCCAATGAATTTTTTATTGAACTCACAGAGACTTCATCAGAACAAAACTGAAAGAATAAAGAACCCGCGACTCTAATGCTCCGTCAGCGAAACACCATGAAACACCATTCCACAGTCGAATCAGTTTAGGGCCAAACGGCACCGCATCGATTCGAGTCCATCACACTCTATCTCATTCAAGACTTTCTCATTCCGAAACAGATAATACGTGAAAGTTATACTCTATCATGGATGTGGTAAGACCAAACCATGCAATGCTAACTCATGTACTGTATATCCTTAGTGTATCCCAATAGAGTAAAAGAGAGAGAATCAAGAGGTGTGATGGCTTTGGTGGAAGCATAACATAAATGATCCATTCTTAAATAAACCAAAATGGTGTTACCGATCTTCATTATGGCAACAGTTATTTGGGGCCAATACCAATATGAAGAGTCAATAACGCATTATATATTATATCCCCGAAAGTTTCATAAAAAGCTAAATAAGAAACTATATGATAAAGAAAAAGGCAGAGATTGTGTCTATCTTTATATAAAATGGTGTTTACTTCAAGAAAATGTCATGGGACCAGTGCAGGCCTTTCACATCCATAGAAACATTCTCCCGAAGCAATTTCGACTCCTTTGATATCTCTGCTTTAGGGTTTACATCACATCACATCATGGGTGCAGTACGAGAAATGGAGCCGAACCCTGTATTGTTCTTTGCTCTTTGTTGAGTAAATGAGATGAGAAAAGGCTGCGGGCGAAATCCATTTATGATTTCGATTGGGATTGTACCGTTGCTATGGGATATCGGAGATGCCGGTTATTCAATGAAAAGAGATTCTTTCGTTTCGCTTAACATAAAAACCATTTTAAAGTCATAGATGTGTATATTCTCAAGTTTTCAAGATGGTATAATAATACGAGTAAAATTCATAAAATTTCATGGATACTCATCCTCATGTTCATCCCCTTGTTCATCCCCATGCTCATCCCTACACACTTCCCGATGTGCATCCCTATTCCCATCCCTCGTATTGTGATTCAAAAGGTGAAAATCCTATCAATTTTTTTCTCAGTGTTTTCAGTTTCAATTTGTTTTTGATAAAATTAAATTAGTTTTTGAGCGGCGGTAATACATGAAAAATGATTTTAGTTGAATGCCTCATATATATAGATATACATACAGGAAATATTCATCACGTTGTAACATAACAATTACTATGCAAACACAATGACGAAAATGTGATCCGAAATACAAATATCTGATTTGAAATAAGTTTATACGTTATTATATTTTAGTGAAAGTACATATATGGACAAAATGCATTAAAGAATGCCTTTAAGTAAAATAGCTTTAGGTGCACATCATATTTTATACAGAGCGATCAATAGATGGATGACAAATGAAAATTGCAAGCAAAACTGTTGCCGGTTGATTTGATCGCACTGTATTGTGAAAAATAAAATGTGGAAGTATTTTTCATGCTCCGAAATAAAAATGTATACAATAGTTTAGTGGTCTTAAATCAATAAAAATTTTTAAATAAAATATAAGTTAAAACATTTTCAATTTTAAAAAATTTTATTTCAATTTACGCGATAATACGGTTATTCCAATTTAAATATTTAATAATTTAATATTACCATAGAGATATTTTATTATATATATTTACATACACTTAAAATACTTAAAATGTTTGAGTAAATATAAGTTTAATGTCGATATAATGAAAATTAAATAATTCTCTTCCGCATTAAGTCCGTGTATGGGAAAGTAATTTCAAAACTAATAATTACGTAACACAATGTCCATGATAATAAAAAAGGAAAAGAGAAACGCCACACCCGTGAATATATAACTGAATTTACTAAAAAGAGAGTACTTTATTTTGTAGGTCTATGATTTCGCTTATAATTGCGTAATAATTAACAAATGAATGCATTTATCTCTGGTGATTTGGGAAACGATTATCATTTGGGGATTCATTATGTGACTTTTTTGGTCAATTTTCAAATAAAATTGTTCTGTAATTATCCTCATACAATTAGATGTTTATTAAGTTCCATAAATTGAAAAGAGCCGTGCAAATTACATTCCTTCACTATTATTGTCATTACCTAAGGTTAGTTTCAAACGAATCAATTATGAGTCATTTTTTAAATCTCTCATTTTAAAAAGTGATAACGTCTGTCAACAAATTTCTTATCAAAAATACGCCATTAATGGTCAAAAATATGTGAAACGTACTTAATTATGTTAGAATTAAGGAGTGTTGAGGTTGAAGATTTTCGTGGGATGTGAATATTGTTGCAAAACTATTTAGGGCATTAAATGTGGTTTCTCAAACATATCCAACCATACATATCCTAACCAAACATACCGTATTTTCGATAGTATAGGAAACACCGTTTTTCATCCCTTTTTGATATATCTTCGAAACACTATAGTATTTTATTATCATATCCTTATCATAATCCCTTTCCTCAGTTTATGTTTTCAAAGTATTTGTCCCTATGGTAAGGGCCTCTAAAAGTGTGAACGATACAATCGAAAATACGGTACATGACGTAACTTTTCCATCTCTTGACTAAGTATTGCACACTTAAATTTATTGCGTCCGTATCGTGTTATGTTAAACATTTGATATGATCACTAAATAATAATAATAACCGTATCATCGATTTTTGCCAAAAACAGTTCCACGAGAATGCAATGATACTGATGAATTCACACGACCGTTACATGTCTGCACAACAAATTCTCTCTCATCAGGGATTTGCATCAGTTTTGTCAGAACCAATTTCGCAGAATCATCACCCAATGGCTTCATTTTGGTATATTACAAGACACAAACGAACGTTCATACAGAGCCGAGTGTACAGTGAGTGTACAGTGAATGTACAGTGAGTGTACAGTGAGGCATATTCATAACGCAAATAGAGTTATGTGTTCCATTGTAATAACTAATATTTCATAATGCAGTTATGCGTTTGTATTTGTTTTATCAGTCCTCACAAATGAAAAAAGAAACTCAGAGGGTGCATATATGATATTACCGTATGGTAAATATATATAAATATATATATAAATATATGGATATTGATGCATGCATCTGACAAAATTGAAATTATAGATCATAACAGGGGCTGAGATAACACCACACACCACACACCCGAACGTCTTCATAGTCAAAACTAATTTAAATTCTACAGTCAGTGAGAAACAACAGGTGATGCCGAATTCCCCATTCGCAGACCGACTCATTTCCAATGGCATTAAAACACAAAAACAGAATATCTATATACACACACTACCATTGTAACCGTAGCATACATTCGAATACTAATATTTATGAATCCCCGTCACTCAATCTCAATACAGTCATTACCCAATAATTGCACTCTATATTATGTACTCGAATCGCATCGACATTCTCATAAAACAGACATATTTCTATTCACTCTCTAATTAAATATTATGTTAAGAGTTTCCAATAATATCAATTTTTATTAATATCAGCGGACTCAATTAATTCGAAAGGTTAGATATATACATGTTCTATTGAATTGAAATGATGATAAAATTGGAGGAAAAAGTAAATGGGGATACTCTAATCATAAGTAAATGGGGATACTCTAATTACAAGTAAATGGGGATACTCTAATTATAAAAACGTATTCATTAGTTACTTAAAAAGAATCATTTCATATCTTTAATAATCATTTATTCATTTATATTCGGATTATATCAATTATATCAATTAAAAGCTAAATGTTAAAGTTAACATCACA
>LBFL01025219.1:0-11011 GCA_000988845.1 Hypochthonius rufulus
ATTGAAATAAAAATGGAAAAAACATGATAACTTCAGTTATCTCTGTCTTTCTGGTCGCTGATCAATTGTAAGTTTTGTTTTTTCTAATAAAAGTTTAAATTTTATTATTAAAAAAATAAATAAATCTGTTGATTCGTTTGACGACTCAAAAATAGATCATCGTTTTGCACCACATGTGTGCTAAAGACATATATGTCTTCACATAAAGATTCTCACACAAAGATATAAACGATTCTTTAAGTTATTCATTTTACACTAAACATGTGAAGTCTCAATTATTTATATTTTTAGTAAATTCATAGTCCTGTTTAAACGAAAAATTAGTTTAAAATCAGTACTCATTCAATGCACATTGAAATGCACGGAATGACTTTTCATGGAAATCATAAACAAAATATAATTACCGATGAAAATGCATCGGTTACTACGATATCTCTTTGTGTTAAGAATGAACAATTGTTATGTGTTAAAAGGTTTTTAATGACCTTTTCAATAATCGATGCGATTTTTGCATTCACCATAATCATCATCGGACATTATATTCCATCGCAACGCGAGAATTTAATTGATTTGCAACGATTAACAATCGATTCAATTATAATGATTTTAATATCAATTTTGGGATTCGTTACGGGATATTTCAAAATATTCAATTATATGTTACCGATGCTAATCAGTTATGGAGTTTTTGTATTTTTCCATTTAATATATACAATCAGATTGTGGATAATCAACAGTCACTCGAATGTAATGGTAGAATTGATTCGGTCATTTGAATTGATCATATCACTTTTTCTCACGTCTCTCGCTCTGAGACTGATTCTCTGTCGAAACAGTGTGACGATATAAAAGGACATATAAAAGTTATAAAAGGACATTAAAACATAATAATCGATTATCTGTAAATAAACGTATAAAATGTTTGATGAGACTTTCTGTAACGTTCAACTTTTTGGTCATTTTAAAATGCAATCGAAATATTGAAATATTTTAATATTGTATTTAAAATGTGTGAAAATTTTAATAAATTTATTAAAATTTTCAATTTCTAATTAAATAATTTTCATGATATTATATTTTGCGGAAATATCGAGAATCAGACAAATGATAGAACTCTTTGCGGTAAAATTACTATTTAAAAAAATCACTAACCAAACAATATGCTTAATTTTATTATTACATATTATGCTGAGATCCCTATACTATCAGTAAGCATCTCTGATTCTCAATATTTCCGCAAAATGTTATAATTAAATTATTGATATATATTATATCAACAATAAGATTCACGATTATATGATTTATGATTATACAATTAAAATTAAAATCGTACGTCTTTCAAAAGTTTCAACACATATGAGTCTATGAGAAAAGACGAAACTTTTCCAAAAAAAAACATTAATTGTTTTTATACTCTCAAATGTGAGTCAACCGAATATGTAAGAAATGTCTTTAAAAATAGGAATTTCATATTTAATGACACTCACTATATAATAACTCACGTTTGAAGGTACAAAAAACAATTGATCGCTGAATTATCGCAGCCGATCAATTACGGTGTTTACTTTAATATTTAAGTATTTAACGAAAACGCATTAAATTATAAAATTTTCGTCATTACAATTATTCATTAACATATTATTGCAGAAATTTACTATCGAATTTCTCATATCACAATCTATGACCGGTACATGAGTATCTCTTTATAACACTTCCTTCCGACTAATGATGCATATTCATTAACTTCGCGATCATCACTAACATCAGTTTCCTGAATTAATTGGGAAAATCTCTTATAAGTTTCGTACGTCATAACTCTTCGCTGATGCAGAATCATAATTTCATTATGTTTAATTTGCGAACCGTCATCATCAACAATACTGTCATTTTCCTCAAATCTGCAGTATTTCTTAACATCTAATTTCGGAGCACACACGTCGAAGTGATACCATTTGAATACCTCAGGACACAATAAATACGATGGAAAATATTTACCCTAAAGAAATAATCATATTTAATAAATTGTTATAAAACTTGTCTTATACTTTATATCTCATCTTTTGACACGAGTGTATATAAAATCCCATATAATAGTACTTAAGTTCCGGTAAAAACTGTTGCAATTGCCTAACGATTGATAATTCTCTGTGAATTTAAATATAATTCAGTGTTATTTTATTATTAAAATTTACGCGCATACCTTAAGGCTGAATATGTTCCGAGAGATAAAAATTCATATTCAGGATCATAATAAAAATAAACTGATGAAACACAATGCGGTAAAACATCGATAACACCGACAGCGATCAGCTTATCACCGTCCAACCAATATTGTTGATGAAAGGATCCGAAAGAATGGGGGAGTGACGGTGATGTTTGAATGGGTTGAGGCTTAATACGGGAAAAGTAATAAATAAATATCGATTTAATGTAATTCTTACTTCAAAAGGATTGTCAATTAAGAACCTCTTATATTGTCTTAATGTACATTCGTCGGGTCTGTCTTTATGAATAGATGTTTGATATTTCTGATAAACACTGTGACCCGTTTCTAAAGTACTGAAATATTCGTCATTCGATGTACAAACAAAACGAATCTTTAATAAAAGTAATAAAATTGAATAAAATTTTCTTAAATTCTTTTATCGCACCTCAAGTTTATGCAATGATTTTATAGCATTTTCGGGTTCATTAATATAATCTTCAAGTGTTTTGACATTATTTCTTCTCTTTAATTCCTCATCCATAATTATTTGTGCAGATTTTTCATCACATTTATGTTTTTCCATAATTTTCTTTAATTTTTTCTCTTTTCTCAAAGCTTTTGATTTGGTTTTTCTTTGCATTTTTACATCACTCTTATCAATTGGTTTCGACTCTTTAATCGTACATTTATCGGACAGAATAATATTCTGTAGAAAAATATGAGTATCTTTATGATCTCCAATATCATCATGACCAACATATTGACTAATTTCAGATTTATCAATTAAATTGGGTTCAACTGAAGCGTCACTCATTTCTATATTTAGTTCATTATGACAGCGGTCATTTCGTGTCACTTTTTTCTTTTCATCATTAATAATAAATCGATTGAACCGCTTAAGAACTTTCTTTTGAGACTTCGAAAGACGAAAGTTAATCGCATCGCATCTAAAGAAATCGTTACGTATTAAAAAATTAAAGTGCAATCCCTAAAGTGTAATCCCTAAAGTGTAATCCCAATTTACGTGAACCCCGATATATATGATATCAGTTGTGTTACAATAAATAACTTTTCCAAACCTAAAAGTGTGACATTCATATTTGTGGCACGTGTTTCTGATTGCGTAACACAAATCGGGATTCCGGTAGCATAACACAGTACAACACGTGATTGTACATTACCTGATCGTATATGAAGGACAACACGTTTTGGCTAATATCGGTTTATAACAGTACTTTCCACTCCTGCGCCATCCTCTATCGATAAGGTTCTGATAGTTTAGGGTACTCAATGAGTGACTCCACATTCCTATGAATATTAAATTATCATTAATTTATATATTATTTAATTTTTTATATCGTTTCATATGATTTCAAACGCCTCACCATTGAGTGATGCAACACTTACCGAACCTGAACTTACCATTGTCACAATTATCGGGTTTCACACCCTTACAATATCCGCACGGATTTCCCGTACCGTTACTACCATAGTATTCAATAATTCCATAATTCGATGACATTATTCATAACTCATTTAAGTGTTAATTTAAGTAATAAATTATCATTTATAAATATTCTGTTTATGTTTATCAAACACATTCATTTAAACGATTGCAAAGAATGTATGTAATAAAATCACGTGTCTTTAGGGAGTTTTGTGATATTACGAAACATGTAATTTTACCATAAAATATATGTGATTATAAAATTGTATTAAAGATTTTCCTGATAATTGTATAATGGTTATTTACAATGTTCAAACATTTTAATAAGAATAAACGAAAGATCCGATGCTTCGCACCTTTATTAATTCCCTACAACAATGTACACTGTTGTTTGAGACGAGAGACGACACAATATAATGTGAAAATTGCCGAATGAAAAATTTGCAAATAAATCATAAACAATGGAAAACACTCAAAGAAAGACACGTGATGATGATAATGATGATGGTGGTGATGATAATGATAATGAACGTGTATGTAACAAAAGAGACACTCAAACCCAAACTGATCGTATCGCTGATGATTCAGTACCTCAGAGTGGCGATTGTCAATGAATTCATTGCTGTGCAACGATTTCATAAAAAAAAATTAATTTCAAATAATTTTTAGACACACAGACACTTGATTATTTTAATAAAATAAATATAAATAAATAAAAATTTAATTTGAGTTAAAATTTTAAACAAATAACAATTTAATATAAATATTTTAAACGAAATTTCAGAATTATTAAGTCATTTAAGATGTTTAAAAATGTTCTAAATTATTTAATGAAAGAACAGTCAATTATACAATATTAAAAAATATTATTTTCGCTACGGACGCAAATAAAATTTAGTAAAAAAACTAAAAAAAACTAAAAAAAACTAAAAAAAATGCAAGTGTGTAGCCACCAGTGAGGTTCGAACTCACGACCCCTGGTTTACGAGACCAGTGCTCTAACCACTGAGCTATGGTGGCACTGACGCCATATTTACCTTAATGGGTGTATACTAATGTTATGGTAATATATTTCATAATCATTATCGCATTATGTAATTCATTACGTAATGAAAAACAGTTTTTTATATAATTAAATATGTTAAGTATTTTAATGATTTCCGCGTTCAGAATACAGAAATGAATCAAATAAATGTCTAAATAAATGCACCGAAATTCAAATTTATTGCACAATAATTGATAAATTTCATAATTAAATAGGCTTTTACATGAATTTTAACGAAAAAATTGTTTTTCATTAAATATTTTGAAATAACATTAAATATAATATAAAGTATTATGTGCTTAATTCTAATGATATACTTTAGTAATAAGTTATTAAAAACTAATAGAAGAACATTAAAAGAATAATGCTAAAATAATAAATATACAGTAAAATCCCTTTAATGTTCTATAAACAAGAATATCATCTCCAATAATATCAGATCATTCATATAAATAATACTCTTCATAATACTATTAAAAAGGAAATGTAAGTATAGAGTAAATCACAAACAAATCGGTAAAATCGGATATCATCAGTAAGAAATTTCATACGATTTTAGTTATAATTTGATTCTGTTTATGATATAAACTAATATATGATCTCTCAATATTCTTTAAATAATTATACTGACGTTTTTCCATTACATCCATTCACATGTGAACCGTTTGCGATTGCATTTGCATTTACTTTACTCTTAACATATTTATCATCGGCATAACCATCAATAGTCCGATATCCCATGGGATATTTCGATTGCCATTTCCATGTGTGGGCACACATATCGGTCAGACTCAATTGCGCTTTCCATTTGAGCTGATCATTGGCCTTTTGCACATCCCCCCATAGTGCGTCGACATCACCGGGACGCCGATCAGCGAATTTATAGGGTACCGTAATGCCTGTGGCATCTTCAAATGCAGCGATGACCTTAAGATTTTGGATAATAATAGAAAAAGTTTAATATTTTTAATATAAAATACAAGTATGATGATCACCTCAAGAACGGAGTACCCTCTTCCTGTACCTAAATTAAAGTAATTCCATCCGTTCAAATTCTCTTCGAGCATCTTCCGGACCGTCACGACGTGACCATTCGCGAGGTCCATAATATGAATATAGTCTCTAACACCAGTACCATCAGGAGTTTTGAAGTCATTGCCGAAGACATTGAGGAAGGGTCTCCTCCCAATTGCCACTTGTGCTACATATGGCATCAAATTATTGGGCACCCCTTTAGGGTCTTCTCCAATTTCGCCCGATTCGTGAGCTCCGACGGGATTAAAGTAACGCAATGATGTAACGCTCCATCCCTTTTCAGCAGATGCGAGATCCTTAAGAATTTCTTCAATGAAATACTTTGTTTTGCCGTAAGGGTTTGTACATGTCTCACCCGTCGGATGCGACTCATCGATAGGCAAATATTTGGGGGTTCCGTATACGGTACTCGATGATGAAAATACGAATTTTTTGACCCCATATTTTTTCATAATATCGAGAAGCGTCACCGTACCACACACGTTATTACGGTAATACGCGAGTGGAATTTGACACGATTCTCCGACAGCTTTGAGTGCAGCGAAGTGAATCACCGCATCGAATTTATACGTATTAAATATCTCATCGATTGACCGTTCATCTTCGAGATTCACTTTAGAAAATTTCGTCAGTTTTTTACCCGCTAAAAGTTCGACGCGACGTAAACTCTCGGGTATGACAACTGATGAAATATCCGCTCCATTGTCGTGTGTATTTTCATTGTAATCATTGCAAATTGCATTACTACAATTGTCAACTGTTACCACATCATAACCATTCTTTAACAATTCGAGTACGCAGTGAGACCCGACATAACCGGCACCTCCGGTCACAAATATACAGCGATTCATTGTTTAATAGAAAATTGGGGTTTAATATTTCATATAAATCAATAGGATTGAGATTCAAGTAATTCCGGTCTTTCAATACGTATCTCTTCACTCTGAATATGGAAAAAATGAGTTTTTAGTGAAAATAAATTTTTAAAAATGAGAAAATAAAAGTGAAAGTAAAATTTATATGAAACAATGGCCCTGAACTTGAGATTTGTGAGAGATATTAACGTATTAACACATATCAAATTAACAGGTTTTGCAGGTTTTGGATCACGTTTCAGGAGTTTTCATTTCTGTTTTTAATGTAAACATATGATATCCGTTCACTTTTCAAATCAGTGAAAAAACATTTTAAATTAAACATTTACATTCGTTAATATATATATTGTCACATATGTTATGACAATTTTTTTAGAAAACGCAATACAAAAGCGGATATAATAAAATAATTGTATTTTAATATATTTAAAATCCGTGTTTTAACGTAATATATGATTATAATTATTATAAAATATCAGTATAATACTCACTGAATATTTATAAATATTAATTTATATTTTAAAAATATTAATTTTGAAAATTAACAGAATAAACATTAAATCAATAATTCACTAATAGTGACGTCCGATGACATTTAACGCATATTAACAGCTGTTTAATTATAAATATCCCAATGATTGACATTTATTGACTTTACGCAGATGTAGACACTAAAGGGGCAAATGTCTATAGGATATTTGTATTCGATGAGAGGAGTATTATATAAATCAATGGGGAAAAGTACATTATCATAGGAAATTTTGAGAATTACATTTAAATACCCGAAGCACATGTACTGCATTTGTTTACATTACATATATATATTCATTTAATTATATTTTTAAGAAAATGTAATTGATTCGTATGAAATTTATGAAACATATAATCGAATTGATTATATATTTTTAACTTAAGTAATAACATAATTAATTGGGAATGAATGAATGGTTTAAGTCACATAATCCTTTCCGATCGGAAACACGTGACTTACTCAAAAGATCGGAAGAAATAAACGTTTTTCAATATCCGAAAGAAAATAATAATAATAATAAATTATTGAATCAATTACCACAGCCGTTTGATCCGTTTGATGTTAGAGTTTCAAAATATTCAAAAACGATATTCAATTGGAAACCTCAGGACGAAGTGTGGAGTTTCAATTATGATGCGACTATCATTGCGCCATTAAATTTTGTATCAACATTTTATATCGTATGGCGATGGAGAAAAGTGTTTAAAATGGCCAATGGTAAAACTGCACTTTGGAATACGTATATTCCGGCACTTATTATGCCGACATATTTCGGGGCATTTCTTAATCATTATTTTGTTTCAATACCAATCGCATCGAAAATAAATTCATGTGAAATATGCCAAAATATTAAAGGAGCGTTAATTCAATTCGGTTGTTCGACACTGTACCCTATGGTCATAGCGATGGGATCGTGCTATTACTTCGCTGATTATTTCAATACACACCCTGTACCATCACCATCGACGGTCACAAACGCGTCGTCGCGAAAGTATCTCTTTAATATATTTTCGAGAGGATTAAAGACAAATAAAATTGGGTTTTCAGTCATTGGAATGAGTAATTTCCTAATTGCATATGCATTGTCACATCAGCAGCATGAAACCATTTATAAAATGTATGAAAAACTTATAAATGAATCGAAAAAATAAATTAATCGCAAATAATCTAAAGGAAAATGTTTGCATATAATAAATTCTTTAGTTAAATAATAGATTTATATTCAAATTTATCTCTGATAATAAAATAATTATGGTTTAATGATTGAAATTATTATATGCCGCATATGATAATTATGGTTAAATGTAATTTAATTTAATTTAATTTAATGCGATTTTTATGGCATTTTTGTTACAATTATCAATTTGATTTGTAATGAATGTTTTATAAGAATTATTATTATTTGTAAAGTGTCTTCAAAAACTACCATTAAATGTACAGCAATTAAATTGTTAAAGTATTATGTTCACAGATAAGTGAAACAAAAATTCTTTGATGTTTGATAAGCAAAAAACACGATACACTTGAACTTGTGATTCTCTCCCACAGATTGACGTGAAAATCCGCATAAAACTCTAACTGCTTTTATATTACTGCGATAAATTAACAATTTAATTAATTTTATGTTTTTCAACACTTATTAACGTCATTTGATATCTGTTATTTATATATCTGTGCAATTATTAAAACTCATTGAATAACGGTAATAGAATATATATAAATATATATATATATATATTTATATATATTTATATATATATATATAAATAACAAATCAAAACAAAAATACATTAAATATCAAAATCGGGATCTTTCAAAATATTATTTCATGTTTAGGTTAATTACAGCGAAATCACCCCATGTATACATGTATACATCTCCATACATCCCCATGTATACATGCGGATTGAGCTAAATAAAGTTGCAAGCTTGAAAACAACTGTTCAGAGCTGGACATTTTCACGTCCTCACCTAAATAACCTGACCATTTCCATAAAACACATCTACAAACCTGGACAGATTTATTTAATTAGACAATATATAATTAACACAGTTATTATCAAAGTTTCATCATTTTTAACCACACATGGAAATACCATAATCACAAAATATATTTTATGACCATAATCAATAAAAATCCGAAATGAAATTCCATAAAATAAAATAATTTTGTGGATGAAAATTAATTTAATTCACTATTTATTAAGCAGTGGAATCCGAAATTTGCTAACGTAAAGTTCAAAACTCTAATGAAATATCACAAAAACTATGATCTCTTTGAAAATTTTAATTAAAATATATACCCTGTGTCCACTAAAGGAGTTTACACTCACACACATATGCATATTCATAGCGATGCAAATGAAACATTAAACTTTATATCAGGTGAGTGCGCATATGTGCTGTGAGTGTAAACTCCTTTAGTGGACACAGGGTATTTGCTTTATATTTATCCTTTCACCGTGATATTTTTCATGCAGATGAATGGTCTATCTGAACACATGGGTCATCATCTGGACAGTCCGGCCGTGACCTTAGAGCTAAATGAAGATTTTTCAAATTAATTTGCGTTCTCTTACTTTACTTTACTTATAATTTCTTTACTTTTCATGGCACTATACAATTTCAATTGAAATTAACATTTAATAAAAATATAATTCTCAAAATAATGTTTGAAAAAGTTAAATATAATTTGATTATTATTCACTTAAAGTTATTATTCATTAAAAAAAATTGTCATTACATTTATAGTTATTCTATTAACATTCATCGCTCATCGTATAGCTTTATATATGTACAAAACTCATACTATAAATGAATATAAATTTCCTTTTAATATATTCTAAAAATTTTCCACTGATGATTAATTTTTATTTTTATCATTTATTCATCACAATGATTATTTTATTTGTTAAACGTCTTTCACTTTAAATCGTGATATTTCTTAAGAGTGAATCGTCTGAAATGTGCAATTCCAAAGGGTGATTACATTTTGTCTGTTGTATTAAAGTTGAATAAAAATCAATTATTTACTCGTTTCGGATTCAAAACATTTTAATCGGTGATATTTGACGGAAGAAACACTCAAAAGAAACTTCAGAAACCAATGAACATGTGTTTACCTATTTTTTCATATAATTTTTTAATGTAATTTAATTGGAGTAATCACATCAATGATAAAATTGGATACTCTATTCCATAATCATATATAATTAAGTATTATATATCTGTTATTCTCAGCCCTAATATAATATGTTAACGTGCAAATTGATAAGATAAGAGTATTTTACACAGAAAATGATTTGGAATTACATCTTAAGATATACGACTATCATTATATACGTATGATATTCACTTAAATTGTCATAACCAACATATTTGCGTGAGAAAAGGGAACTCTTAATAATGGTAAAGATATCTCATCAAATAGAGCAGTAATATGACATGTCACTGTGTGTTTCGATGTCTTTCAATGATGTTAGTGATTTAAGTAATTATTAAGTTTTTTGATTTAAGTAATTATTATGTTATAATGAAATTATAGGATTAAATCATTGCTAACATATAAGTGACACCACAAATGTCCAATGGACGCACAACGCGTATATCGTCGAACGTGACTGATATCGCCACAAATATAACCAAAACTCAGTTAAACATAATATCGAATGATTTGAAAAATCATAATCTGAGCAAAAGTCTCGCATCTCATTTGGGGTGTAGTGATGGATACGACAAATGGTCGTGGAAATCAATTAAAGAGGAGTTTAAAGCCAAAGACTCGGACAGACTCTTCCAAAAGTATCAGTCACGATTGCAGCACACATTTTTTATTGCGTTATTACTTCTCAATATTATGTTCGATGTCATC
>LBFL01025284.1:3435-13750 GCA_000988845.1 Hypochthonius rufulus
TCATAGAATGGTCTCCCGTTAAAGAAAATCCCAATATTATACGGTGCAGTCATTCATAAATACATTTGATCAATAAATTATACTGCAATTGAATTAATTATTAATAAATAAATTTTAACAAATCATATATTTATAAATGTGGCATGTAATGCTGGTGTTGATTTTAACGGGGGTCATACTGTATAAAAATATTGATTCGGTGAAACGGAATTCAATGAAACGTAACTTGGCAAAAATTTAATCCTTCCTCCTGTAAAATAAAATATTTATAATCCCCCCTATAAACACCGGCCTCTACCACATTCCCCATTTAATATATAAATATGAAACTTCAATACGCTTAAACATGATTAAGTTTTACATTATCCAACTTAAGGAAGTTTTATGTAATCATCTTATTGTATTGGGAATAATAGTATTTTATATTAAACTTTTATGTAAATGTTATTATAATTTTTAGCAATTTTCACGATAAAATCATTTTAGAAATTAGTTTAAGAAATTTATTTTTTTCCTAAGAATTTGTTTGAGTGCATTCGGTGCACCGTAAGATAAAATCAATGATTAAATATTTATTTTTTGAGCGTTTCATATTTACGGTCGAATGTTTATATTAAATTAAGTTTATATTAAGCAAAAGCTAATTAATTAATGCGGAATTTTGATTTTACTCATTAGTAAAATCATGGTTTTTCAATATATTAACCTCAGTTAAAGTCAGGTTTTTACGGTTTTTACAAATCAATACCTAACCTCTGCTGAGGATTCTCAACCGTTTTGCAAATGTTCTCCCAAAACTTAATTTAATTTATTTTTTAGCATTTACATGTACATCATCGTCATTAGCGGAGTGAAATCTCTTTAATACCTTAAAACGAGAGCAAAAATTACACGACAGCAGAGGTGAAACTCCGTACTCCGGTCACAATTCACAGGTAAAAATCGTATTTCCATGGAAACTGTGTTCCAACAATACTTGTAACTTCCAGTAAATGATGATGCTTCTCTTATTGACAGACACACTTTCACGAAAGCGCTAAAAAGTTCATTCAACATTATGCCTCTAAATTCTGTATCTCTCATGTACTGTTTCCTTTCATACCCCAATAGAAATATTTTTTTTCAGTAAATTTTTACTCTGTTTTTATTGGATTTTTCAGTAAAAATCACTTAAAACGAAACTCTCATTTCGTTTTGAAATAACACATTCGTTTTAACATGTCGCACTGTTGCACTGCCGTTCGTCAAATTTTTTATTATTTTAACATTATTATATTAACATTAATGATCGATAATCGAAAGGTAAGCATAGAAATGGATAAATCACATGTCTTTTTATATGTTTACGGAAGAACCGATTACGTTACTCAATGTCATTTTAGCATATTTCTAAGAATGCATACAGTATAAACTGTATACCTAAAGGAGTAATTTTGGCAGTTGTGAATTGATATTATAGAGCATAACATTGTTGTTTCGACTCATTTCTTTTTCATTTCATTTCTTTATTCTATCACAACAATGACACTGTTCATAGTAATTTAATACGAGTGATGAACAAATATTAAGGGTATTGCAATGAAGTCCCACAGTGGAGTAAAGGGAATCAGTGAATTGCTCGATTGGAGTACTGTTAATACATTTTGTATGTGATGGTATTATGGTCTCTATTGAAACAGATATAACATATGTCAGCTTTGAATGTATATGATAATATTTTCATAACTGTCCCCAGGAAATGCATAGTGTGATGCGCCATATATTAGGATCATGAGAGTCATTAATTGAGTTAAGCAAAAGACGGGTATCGATGGATGTGCGTTGAGAAAACGAAATGTTCAACTGATGTTAAATCTAATATTAGCCCAAAACAATCCTAATGATATATCAAATGCTTTATAATGGGATAAGTAATTTAGTCGTTGAAATAAACATTATATGAGTTTCCATGAGTTTCCATGAGTTTCCATGAGTTTCTATGGGTTTCTATGAGTTTCCATTGGTGATTACCGAAAGAATGTTATGGAAAGAGATAAAATATCGTATGTTACGGCATAATATAGGGTATGGTCATAAAAGACACACACTCTTTGATTCATTTCCAGACTTATCACACACCTTTATTAACAGATTATTATTACGCTTCGAAAATATCATTCAAAAGATTTATAGCATAACATTATTAACCATTCTTTACTATGAGATCAAAAATCGTGGCATCACCGGCACATCATCACCGGTATCATCGTGATAATATCACACGTACATTTAAGAGAGTTACATCTGTGCTAAATAATATTGAATTTATATTGTACTGTTGTAGTATGCCTATTTTTGAAATTGAAATATGAGGCCCTTATGGATGTCCGCGGATATTAACTATTTATTCTAAGTTCTCTATATCAGAATTGCCTAAATTGATTGCACTGCGGTTATAGGTCTTTGAAAAAAGTATACAGAGGCGTGTATGAGCACCCTGTGAAAAGCATATTAACAGTGAAACTACTAATGCAAGATAATGTATCGTAACTATTGAAAAATACTGACGTAAAAAGGACAAAGAAAGTAAAGGGCCAATATATATATATATAATAAATGGTCACTGTGTCCACATATACGGTTTATCTTCCGGCGCGAGAGAGCCCATGAAAACATGAAAAAGTATGCGTTCCCCTATCAGTACATTATTGTCGTATAAAGGAAGACCGAAATAGAGGGTCCTCCATTATTTGCTATGAACATTAACATTAACACAAATTATCTGTTTTTTGCTTTTCACAGACGTCATTTAAGTTCCCATTTGATTGTTGTTTAATGATCGAATTTCAAATATGAATTTTCCATTATTAATTTAATTACATCCATTCATTGGTTGACATTCGCCATTTTTGAGATAATTGATTCTTATTTTCCATTTCTATTGCGATGTGAATCCTCAAATGAATTGATATGACATGTTTATAAAAATTTAGTACAGTAATAAACTATCGTCTTTATTTGTGTGTGGAGAAAAGTGAAATGCTAAAATGGATTTAACTCATTTAACTCATTTAACATTCATTTTAACATTTAAAAAAGTGAAATGACTTTTGGCAATTATCATATACTATTACTGAACATAATACATTGACATTCACGGTGTGCATATTATGTTCAGTAAATTGTTTCATTTTGTTCCGTTCGATTTAACTAAAACCCAATTCTGTTAATACCGATGAAAGTATCAGAGAGAAGCATAAAGTATTCCTAAAGACTCATAATTAAATATCTCATTTTCTCATTATATGATTAATTAATCAGTATCCAGATTTAAGACGGTGTTAATCTTAAAAAATTGGGTCAATTATTTTTCGCAATTTTGTTTCGAGTTTCTTCGTCAATACATTAACAATTCATTAACACATTTCTCAGTTCGTCGATAGTGTCAATTAAAATCTTAATAAAGCAATTTAGTTAATGACGATAAAAGTATAAAACCTGATGATGTGTATTTTATTAATTAAAATCCCATTAATTTAAGTTTGATTTAAGTCCCGAGAGAATTAACAAAACGGAGTTATTAGTGTACTGAGCTGAAATATGGTGAAATGGTGAAATGATAAAATACCTGAAAATACCTGAAACGAGACACAATGCAAAATATTCTTTGTTCCCTGTGACATTATCCATTTATAAAATAGTATGTAAGTATAGCGTAGAATGCGATAGAGATAATCATCATCAAGAAAAACAGTTTTTACTGTTTCGTTCATTATGATATGACAATATATTATCTTTGATGCTCATCCACCACATAAGTTATATGCATAATACCATAATACCCATTTTAGTCGCTAACTAATGAAAAAGTACTTCACACGCCCCCAAAAAGCTCCATATTCAAGTTTGATGCGGCTCCTGCCGCTGAACATCAATATATTGTCACCGTATTTGAGGCACTTTCTTTGATACGGTACTACACTATTAGATATTGGGAAAGGCATTCATCGGGTTTCGTTTTTTACGTCCTTTTATCAGGAATTCATACGTATGCAATATGTGAACATTGTACATATGCCTCTCTATTCTCTCTCTTTCGTGGCTCTATGATTCTATTAATGCATAAGCTTATGATGTGAAATGAAAGGGATGACGATGATGACGATGGTTATATTCGGAAGTTATTCCCATGAATCAATTCCAAACAAGAATCTCATATTATACTATGGATGCGACCGCTGTTTTACTGGATTAAGCGCATCGCTGCGCAGGAATGTTAAATTAAAAGTACTTTCGGATGTTTTCTTTAAAATCACAAAAGAAATTTAAAATATAAAACATTATAATATAAACATTATAATATATAACCAATAATTTTGGTTTAAATAATCCCAAACCTAATATTTGTATTGCAAATTGAAAGGATGATTAATACCTTAAACTTTCCCTTCAGTCATCAAATGTTTTGCTATACTTTGCATATATTTAAATCAGCGCCGTTACGGTACGCTAATCTTATAAAAATCCAATAATTCAATAATACATTTGTCATTAATCTTTTGATCGAACGCATCAATCGAATATCAATTGAATTCTTCAATGCAATAACAGGACCGTAACAAATATTTCTAACGATAGTCAATTTAATATGACAAATTTCTCCGCATTTATACTTGTTTTGTACACACAAATGTGTGGACATTCCTATCACATATCTCATATCTTTTTATGCTTTCTGAGTACGGAATTCCCGAATATTCTCCCTGAAACTTTACACTGTATCATCAATACCTATTTGTGCGGACTTATGTAATGTTTGTGGAACGTACATTGGAATTGTACATAATTACAAATGAGATTGTCACACGGGGAATGCAATGAAAAGGATATGGATTTGAAATCATCTTTAAGCACCAATTTCTCGGTGTCGATGTCTGTGTCAAGCAGTACAGTGAAACAGGCACATATGATGGATACGGGAGATCATTCATCGCTTGACTCTCAATCGAATATTCAGCATTTCCTAATGTTTGTCGTTGACTATTATTTGATGATATACCCTCTTCATGTAAAGCATTACTTTCATCGGTAGTGTACAGTGATCCGCTTTTGGACCACGACGTACTGACTTTATATGAACCATTTTCTTGATCTGTAACTTTCCATTCTCCATTTATATCGCAAATACACGATGTGCATTCTAATATTAAGCAATAGAAATATTTCATTAGCCGCTGGCAATGGCTAAGTTTATTATATCATGTCATTTCCATAGCATGGTACGGATTACCCCAAATATTGGGTAAAGTAAATTACGTAATTGTTGATATCGTAGCATATTAACAACTCATTTTCACTTCGACTTAAGTCTAAGGCAATACTATATTTAAATGTCACTTGAGAGTTGAATGCTTTAATGAAGGAACACATATTAATAGTTAATACATACATATGTATATACATCAACTAATACATGGACTAATAATATATATGTTCATAACATATGCATTATAAAAACCTAAACTGCTAAAGGGTTATGCTGAAAAAACTTTTAGCGCTTTGCATATGCTAAAATCGCAATTAAAATATTAATTATAAGTTCAAAAGACACGCTTATTTAGAGTAATTAACAATGCAAACCTTTATTATTGCCCGATTTGTCAGTTCCCGATTTACCTAATCCTTCGTGAATTGAACAGGAAATACTGTCCATTTCAATGACATCGTTATTAGTTGTTTTTGATGCAAACATGACCTTATGATGTAATTACTATGTAATTACAATTATCACTTAAAATGGTTTTAAAATATTCACACAATAGTGTTGCGAACTTTTTCTGATGACCTAAAGCCATTAATTTATCATGGCCGTGGTCAGCCTATAATATTGATGAATGGACGCACATACACCGGTTTAACTCCATGTGTTACATATCCTTACAATTTAATCATAACGAACAAATTTAACACGAATTAAACTAATTAATGGATTAACGGTAATTGAATAAACTTTAGAAGAGGTTCGTGAATGTATTAACAGAGGAATCTGTTTGAAAAAGTTTGGTCAGTATTATACTTGTATTATACTTATATTATACTCGTATTATACAAACAGTCGATGTTAACTTTTGTTTTAATTTTGGAAACACCGATCCACAGAAAAGCAAAAACTTTAATAACTCACTGCTCCAACATAAAACAGTCGATGCCAGAGGCTGAGTGGTACTATGGTACTACTGAACAACTGCAAATACTATCTATAATAACATTCCTGAAATAGTGGCATTACACAAAACACCATACACCATATACTAAGAGTAATACGGTATTATGCGCCTGTCTTTTGGTTACTTACTCTGTGCGCACATCATACGGTACTTCTAACTTTGCAATTCTTAGAGAATATAAGAATGAGTAAATACCAATTTCTGAATAATTGACCCGTTAATTGGAATTAATGGGTACACAAATGAATAATTGGATACCACTTTAGAATGGCTATGGTCACGGAATGGCCAAACCAATGTCAAGCATCTTTATATTTAAAGATACACTTCCATTGTATAATATCTATAATTAAATAGGAAAGAAAAGTAAATGCTATTAAATGCTATTACTTTTATTTAGGGCTAAGTTTGTAACGAGTTTAACAGATCAGTTCATTCAATGAACGAATTAACATGACAAATGAACGAATTAACGTGGAAAATACATTATGTTCATAAATGAATACGAATTCATACGCCTATACATTTGTTTCAGTAAAATGACGATTTTAAAAGTACCGAAAATAGTTTAGACAAATTGAGTCGAAATCAGGAAATATGAGAATATAAGAAAAACGTTAAAAGTAATATTTTCACAGTAAAAGGCCAAAGATTTGTAAAAAGACCGAAATTCCCATCAATGAACAGAAGTAATATACATGTTTACATCTTTTCCATTCGTTTACGGAAAATAATAATAATAACAATAATAATATAGAAATAGTGTGTCTTCACAAAGCACGGGTTTTATAATATTATCTATATTTTTGAATGAGAATTTTCGTTTTGCGAATGAATATTAATGTTTATGACACGATTCATAAAAGTAGTAGAGAATGATCAACACACACAAACATGATGCATCATCATCGTCAAACGCATAATATATGCACTAAATTTATATCGATAATCTCCACATTTTCACGCATGATATGGCAAAGCATATGTCGCAGGGAAATATCCTCTGCGTGACCCTATCTCTCCCTCCCACCAATTTTGGTCCGACCGGTCAATCACCGTGATGATGTCCCCGCGACGAAACTCGAGTTCCCCCGGTTCTTGCGGCTGAAAGTCGTACATCGCTTGAACCAAAAACTATAATAGAAATTTATTTATATGTATTTATGTTTATTTATATGTATTTATATTTATTTTTATATTTATTTATGCATTTATCTATATGTATCATCACATTTATATATGACAATTAACTGATTGGCGATCATGACTCACTTCTTCAGGATGCATGTCTTTTAGTTTAATGTCCTGTGATCGACTCACTGACGCAGAACGGTGATATTCGACGAGTTCATTGAGGGAATTGAATTTGACGACCCAAAGAAAAAATTTACCTGAAGTATCACGAAGTACTTTAAAATGTTGAACACCGTCGCCGCACCTGACATTGTTATGGTACGTTAATTTTAAATATGTGCGAAACAATTATCATGATGAACATCATACTTAACAGAGAGAGAGAAATCCCCGGGTGATGATTCGCTCACTCTGATGAGGAACGCCCCTTCATGCTTATTTAATAACAATTTCTCGGCGTCGGCACGTGTTATACGACCATAATACCAACTGAATTATGTAATTAATTAATTAAGTTAATTAATTAATAAATTAATTAACAAATTAATTAACAATTCAATAATTACTCGTGTTTCTTCATTTCAATGTAATTACTCGGTATTAACCCCTCTTTCCCGTCCAATTCGGCTCTATACCAATTCATGTCATCCTCCATATTCAACACCTGTCAAATTTAACACACAAAAACCATAATTAATTAACTGATACATTATAATTGTTATTTCCTATTTATGGTGGTATAATGTTTTTGGAACGGATCCAATTAAATCCATTTCATAGGAACACGTTATGGTAATGGTTAATACCGTACCTTTAATACTTCTCCTTTCCTAAAACTCAATTCATCCTCAGCTGTGGCGTTAAAGTCATGTTTGGCGATCGCTTCCATTGTTGCAGTTAATTAACTATTAACAAATTATTTTCGCCGTAATTTTTTTGGGTGTGAATAAAAAAACGTTACAATTTATTTCTATTAAAACAGTTGCAAATAATTTACAATTTCAACACTATTATTATAACTGAATTTTAATTATGAAAAACTAAAAATTATTTAAAAATAAATCATTATTTATGTATAATTAATAAATATGATTCTAAATATGATGAGATTTATTAATTAAAATATAAAAGTGAAGACACACTTTTGTCTCAGACGAACATTCAGTGGAAATCCTTTGGGAGGAGCCGAATATGCATATCGCTACATATGCATTGCACAAAACATAATGTACGTCTATGTTTTACGGGTTTTATTATTTTGGTTTTTCAACTTTATTTGTAACTTAATTTATACTTTTATCAGAAAATTTCAAAATTTCTGTTTTATTTGTATTGAAAAATATCTTTTCAATTCACACGAAAAAAATTATTTTATTCTTTTTTTAAAATATGAAAATGCAAATAAATAGTGATTTATAAATATGAATTATATTTAAATGCTAAACGATTATAACGTATTTAATGTTTATAATCGATGGGTTAAACCAATAAAAAGAATAATTAAGAATATATAATTACTTAATACTCATATAAATGGTTCATGATTTTCCTAACATTTGACCTTTGAAATGTTAAATGACGTCATTTATGTTTAAAGTTTACGTTTTCCACGCTCATCGTGATTAAACAATATATAAACATTAATATATAAGTGTAATCATTTAAAGGGAAATATGATTATGATTATGATTTATGAAATTTTACATTAGAATTGAGGTTCATTATGGACTTTACTTTTGTATATATTTCCAAATAAAGAGATTCATTATTATTATTATTATTATTTTTCCTCTTAAAGTTTATCATATATTTCCTTAAAAAACCTCATTTTTAATTAATAAATATATATGTTTATAAATGTTTGAAATATATTTATTTATTATCGATTAATTACAATTAATCGATAATAATTTTTGCATTTAAAAAGTGTTTATGAAATTCGTTATTATTTAACGATTCGAATTTAAATTATACAAAAAACAAAAAAAAATGGTTTATAGCGACTCAATGTTTAAACCGGTGTCACCGGTCAAAGGTCAAAAAGAGTCGAAACCTCCCGAATTGGATTTAGTTTTGCATCCGTCGAAACACAAAAGGGACGGATTCTTTTTCACGTATACTCTTTCATTTTTCGCCGCATCATGTGCCGAATTCGGTACGTTTAATGACTGTCGATGTATAAGATTTGTCTAATTCATTACTCTTATCATTATTCATTAGTGACTTATCCATTGGATTTAACAAAAACGCGCCTTCAAATTCAGGGTGAAATGGCATTAGAGAAGTATAATGTGGAAACGCAGACACGGGTCAAAAGCATGAAACGGCGGGGAATGGTAAAGACTGCGACTGGAATTGGTAAGTATAATCACCGGTGTTTATTTATGTTAACATTACACAAATATACGAATATTCTCCTCACACTTAATGTTCAACGATTATTTATTTCTGAGGATATTAATTTAATGAGAAACTTAAGCAAAACAATTGTTTTCCCATACATATGTATCGGGTGTTGAATTTGTTAATAAATTCATTTGATTCAATCAAAGAATTCAATTGATTAATCGATTATTATAATAATTGTATATAATTTCAATATGAATGTATTATATTAATTATGTCATTAGTTGAGTCGTATATTCTTTAAATGACGATTGTATTTAAAACCTAATATTTTGTGAATAGTCACAGAAGAGGGGTTCTTTCGTCTATGGCAGGGGATGACACCGGCGATATACCGTCATTTGGGTATTGTCATTAATAACCATGAATAACTCCCGATACATGATTGATAATGACGAAATTATATTCAGTTTATTCGGGTGTTCGAATGACATTTTACGAATATATAAGAGAAGAGGTTTTGGGAAAGAATCCCGACGGTACTATCCCATTGTGGAAAGCAACAATTGGGGGTATCACTGCAGGAATGACCGCACAATTTTTGGCGAGTCCTGCCGATCTCGTTAAGG
>LBFL01025307.1:0-14930 GCA_000988845.1 Hypochthonius rufulus
GTTGTGTAAAAAGCAATTATTACTTGAAAATATAGGGAATGATAAATTAATGGTGAGAAAATTCATAAAAAGAGTTTATATTACAACATTAATTATAAAAATTATAGCATACAGTGTTCCATTATTATTTTCATTTATTATAATATGTTCATTATACATTCGATGGCCCCGAATGGATAATAATTGAAATAATGTCTTTGTTCATCGCATGTTTATGGTGCTATTATGGCGCATATATATGTTTTGGAAATATATTTATTTTCCATCAGATTTGTTATTACTTTAAATTGCGATTTATAAATGTAAATCAAAAATTTAACAATTTAAAAGTTAATAATCATAGACAAATGTTAAATGCTTTAGAAGCTTTTGATAATATTTGATTTTTACTTATTCATTATAATCAGTTTTGGAAATATCACATATTTATTGTTTATACTGTCTGTTCTATTGACATAATATTAGACGTTTATACTGTATTTTTTAATCAAATTTCATTAATCGCGCGATTATTTTGCATAATGATAAGTTTTTTTCTTATATCAATAGCATCTATTGTATCGCTATCATCAATAATGGTCACATCAGAGGTAAATTAACAAATACCGTATTTATTCCATTAATTTTTGGGATTAGAATTGAACACACTGCTGGAACAATAACTTATAACTCGTGTGCTGAACATTCATAGATTCGCTTTTCATAGACAATCAAAACAATCGCTTTTCATAGAATTGACTTTTCATAAATAATTATATTTAAAATATTAGATTTTCATTAATTTTTTGTAAATTAAATATTAAAGTAAAAAATTCTAAAATAATTATTTTATTCAATGCAAAATCGATATAATAATAAATGAATTAAATAAAAATCACTCTTAATTAAAATTAAGATTTAAAATATAATAAAAATAAAATTAAGATATGACTATTCACATTTATGTCATGAATGAATTTTGTTTACAATTTTAAGGCCCTCAAAAATTCAGGAAATACCTGTATATGAAAAGTCCGTTTTTACAAAAACATATTCTATGAAATGCGAATTTTGCAATATAGACTTTTGCAGATGTTTACGATCCCCGGAAAAAGGCTGCCTATGAAAAGCGAATCTATGAAAGTTCCTGTCACCGTTATGACGTATATATTCGAATGTTAGAAAAACAGGGTTGAAGTTGAGGCATGAATAAAGGAAAATTTTGTTTTAAATTAAGTTTATTATTACTTTTGTATTAATTGAGTATGTCTCTCTAGAAAACGGGTATATCGTGTTATGCGTTTTTTTTTCAAATTTTTAAAAAAATTGCATTCCTTAGGCTCTATATTATGATATAATAACATTTTTGGCATGCCATAGAATTATTAACTATTAATTAATTGTAATTGTAAAATAAATAGAAACTTTTGATGAATTAAAATGAGTTTCATTTATTTGCACTAAAACTTCAAACCTGCTTTTCTCATGTTAACACATAAGATACATGCCCGCTGTCTAGAGAGACACACTCAATTAGTATTAATCATAATCCTCTCATTTCTTGTTTTTTTTTCAAAATCATCAGTTTAAAGATATACTAAAAATTTCATATTATTAATTAAGGTTTGAGATATGGTATTAGAATAAAAACCAAAAAGTGTTTGTTTTGACTGATTACATTATTAACTCCTGCAGTGTGTAATATGACCGTCCAATTAACGTGTCATTTGTAAAATAAATTTTGATAATCCTTTTGAAAAATAATTTTCATTCCGTTTCTGATTTAAGTTATGAAGAAATTGATTTCATTTAAAATATTTTTAAAATATTAAAAATTTTTAAATTAACTTTTGTGATAAAATAAATTTTGAAATTTCAATTTAAATATTCAATTAAATCCTGGGTTTTTGAAAGGGTTGAAATATTAATTTCCGTTGTGAATTATTGAAATAAATACTGTAAATCTAATGAATATAATTTTAATATTATTTCGATTCAATTGAAGACACGCAAATGTTTCGAAATTCTTAACACACTTTATGTTAATTCCAATCATATGGGACTCTCGCGAAAAATTAAACTCTCGAATATGATTCAAAGAATCGGCGGCCCTATAATTGCGTTTAGCTTTTTAGATATGTGTCCGATCACAAAACGAATTTTTTTTAGAGGTAATTATTTATTAATTAATGATTATATAATTTTAAATGCTTAATATAGACTGCCCAATTATCTTGGTTAAAAAATTTAAGCACATCCTAAATTACATTTCTGAGACTTTTTTTTTAATATATACATGTTTAAAACTATAATATATCAGGGGCTAACCAATGTGTGGTTTACAAAACTCCAGGAATGCATATTCACATGTTCATAAAATTTTAGAGAGTTGCCATCATGGTTTGTCTACAAATATCGTATAATTTCATAACACACACAGCGCAAAGAAAATGAAAAAAATATTATCATAAACACTAATTGCATGTAATCTGACATTCACCATAACATACATTAAAATATTCTAAATTGAATAACTTGTTTGAGAATAATGCATAGATAAGTGCAATGTAGACCCCCTACCAAAAAATGAAACTTACATATACATTTTATCCATTTTTAGAATACCTGAAATATGCAGGCTGGATGTAAATATTGTTATAAAAGTTTGTTAGCTTATTAATTCGAACCTATAACTGAAGTGTCGCATTTTACAATCATTAAATTTATCCATTGAATCTATGAAAATTTTTTATTTTATAATATTTTACTTTAAAGGTTAATCAATATTTTTTTAATTTCATTATTTCATACATCGATATTCCTGCACAAAACCGTATGATTCTCTAACATGATTATGTTTACTTTACTTAACAGTTCATTTTCAACTTTTCGGCGCATTTTCTCTTATTTGTCGATACGATGAGGAAATACAATTAAATTTATCTTAATATTTAAAAATGTATATAACCATAGCCATAAACCTTGGCGCGTGCGCTCTGCCAATTTCATACTACCTTTTGATATACACAATAATAATGTTCGCTTACATAAAAGCACATTGATTAATTAACATTGATTCATTTTATTTTATGTGAACATTATTTGTGTACGTCTTTGGTCTTTCAATACATATGTCACATTTCACACGCCAAACTTTATGACTGAAGCTATAACATTTTATGAATATACACAGACATTCACAACAAACCGAAGACTTTAAATTGCATATATTTAAATTGGACAAATTTAATTAATATTCGTAGATATACAGATACTGTAATATTGTATAATTACAATAAAATATAAATTAGAACATAACAGAATAATACTGTACATGTACAGAGATGGCCTAATTGAAGTATCCTCATATTTACATTCTATAGACTTTATTGCAAAGCTTTACCGTACTATTGACTTGTGTTGCATTACCGTGAAGCTCTCCGAGAGTAAATGTGAAGATATATTATTTAGGCCATCTCTTTATATGTATACATAGATACACATCAAATTTTTGATTTAGTGTAAAATTTATTAAAATATTTAATTGATATTACATAATTGTGGCACTCTCAACAAAATATGCTGTAATAATTCTAAATAATTATTGTTACCTCATAATATCTCATTTTTATAAGTATTTAACACGGAATTCAAGAATTTTTATTCAACACACGTATTAATAATTCACCATAATATTGATTTCAGTATTAAATCTGTACATATCGTACATAATTTTGTTATAAATGTTGCTTAAAAAAAATAATTCAAAATGTTTCGAAAATAACAAGAATAAATATATTTAACTTGTATATTTGTATAATAAAGTTTCGCCTAATTTCGCATAATAATTTGTTGCACGTAACATTTTTGCTCGTAATTTCAGTGATATTCTGTATTTTAGTGTCGAAAATGCTAATCAATTGACTGTTAAGGTGGAAGGGGGTTAATTGAAATATTTTCTATTTTTTTAAAAAAAAGGATAAATTTTGTCAAAATTGTATGAAGGTTAAGCAAAAATAATCCAAGAGAGGTGAACAACTTCTACTCTACTGCATAATACAAAGGTCTTTGTTTAAATAATTTATGTGTATATAAAACTATAACAAATTTTTATTATAATGATAATGATCTGTTATTTATATTGCAGAATAAAATTAGGCACACATACAATAAACGAAATTAATAATGCATCCATAAAAGCATCGATCAAATTAAAATAAATACAATAAAACGTAATAAATTATACGTTAGTAATAAATATGACTTAGACTTAGCCAAGGGGATTGTAGGTATGGTGTACACCGCTTGGATTTTTTATAAAGGTACCCCCCAAGAAATTTGGGAATATAAAAAAATTTCTTTAAAAAATGCATAGAAAAGTATAAAGTTTATCTCCCCACCTAGAATTTTCCTAATTTTTGGTGTTAACCCCCCACCCTGGCACTTTGGACCTTGTCCATGTCTGTTATTACTCAAATAAAACTGTTTGATTAATGAATACTTTAATAATACAATGATCATTATAATAAAAATAGTTTATTGTAATATGAAATAAAGCATATTACAACGATGTACATTAACTATTAAGCAAAGAAAATAATATATAAATTATTTTCAATGCATAAAGCATAGTGCTGAATTAGAAAATTACGTTCATTGTTAAACTGAAGTTACTTTTGAATTAAACATCAAAAAATATTTATTTTTAAGCTAAAACTCACGTAAAATTAGAAGTGCGATGTCATTAATATCAACATCAGAACATGAAGATCAACATTTAAATAACTTTAACGATAATGATGATTCTTTAAATGAGTTACCGATGATAGAAATCGATTCGATTTTAATGTCATTCGGATTATTAAAGGGAAAATATCAGAATGACAATACAATTAAAGAAAAAAAGAAATATCTTTATTATCAATGGTTTGTTATTGGATATTTCATATTATCACTTCTAAAATACATTATACCGATAACATTTAATGATAATTCAGAAGAGGTTTATAAATATGGTGATATTTCATGGTTTTTTGGACTGCGAAAGGTTATAATAATGATATGGACATTTGTTACAATATGGATGATTTCAAATTTAATACTATTCATTGTTGGGATAAAACGATTATCGTGGTTAAGAGTATTGCAGTTGTGCAAAAAGCAATTATCACCCGTGAATATAGAAATGGATAATTCAATGGCGAGAAAATTCATGAAAAGAGTTTATATTACAACAATAATTGTAAAAATTATAGTATACACTATTACACTATTAATGTCATTGATTTTAATATGTTCATTATACATTCGATGGCCCCGCGAATGGATAATGATTGGAATAGTATCATCTTTCATTACAAGTGTATGGTGCTATTATGGCCTATACACATGTTTAGGGATTACATTTATTTTTCATCAGATTTGTTATTACTTTAAATTGCGATTTATGAATGTAAATCAAAAATTTAAAAATCTCAAAGTCAATAATCATAGACAAATGACAGCGGTTTTTAAGGCTTTTGATAGAATCTGCTTTTTGCTAATTCATTACAATCAGTTTTGGAAATATCACATATTTATTGTTTATGCTCTCTGTTCGATTAACATTATATTAGTCGTTTATAATGTATTTTTTACTGAAATTTCATTAATCCTACGATTATTTTGCTTATCGATAAGCTTATTCTTCATATCAGTTGCATTTATCGTATCATTATCATCAATCATGGTCACATCAGAGGTAAATTAACAAATACCGTATTTATTTTATTAATTTCCGATATTACAATAATTCACGTGAATAGCAATTGAAATAATAATTTTTTCATTCTATTAAATCCAAGGGTATTTAGAGATTGAAATAATAATTTGGGGGGAATTATTAGATTAAATACGGTAAATTTAATGAATATGATTTTAAGAATATTTTGATTAAATTATAGGCACACAAATCTTACGCAACTCTCAACACACTTTATGTTAATTCCAATCGTGTGAGTCTTTCAAGAAAAATTAAACTCTCGAATTTAATCCAAAGAATCGGCAGTCCTATCATAGCGTTTAGCTTTTTGGATATGTATCCGATCACAAAACGAATTTTTTTAGAGGTAATTAATTATTAGTTAATTAATATATATGTAATGATGAGAATAAATAAACTTCATATATACTAATCAATTGTCCAGATTTAAGAATTTTTAAGCACATCCCAAATGGCATTAATGAGGCTTATTTAAATATACAGAGTGTGTGTTTATTAAACTATATAATATTCGAGAATAACCTTTGTGTCTAGTGATTCCCAAAGGAAGGAGAGTGCAGACCTAATATTAACCATAGTTTCTAGGTGAGGGGGTCCCATTTTTTCTCAGTTTTTGGTCATCTATTCATTTTTCTATGCATTTTTCTTAAGCAATTTTTTTCAATTTTGTTGTGAAAGTTTCTGATGTTCAGAGCTTTTTTTTAGAAAATTTTCATTTTTGCACACACCCTCCCTTTGGCGATCACTGCTTGTGTCGGTAACTGTCAAAGAATTTTCATGCATCCACGAGAATATAAAATTCATAAAATTTCTAACATTTACATCTATGGTTTGTCCACTAATATCTTATAATTGTATAAAACACACTTTGTAGAGAAATTGAGAAAAAATGTTTAATCATAGGCAATAATAATTAATGCAATTATTGTATGTAATAGAATTACCTTATTAAGGCCTATTCAAGGAAAGGTGAACACTGAAGTCATAACTGACCCTCACTCTAATTTTCCCTTAAAAAAATTGCTTGAGAAAAATGCATGGAACAGTGCAAGGTAGAAATTGCATTGCATTCCATGGAATCGAATTCTATTTTTGAACACTATTGCCTATGAATGTTTCTGAAACAATAGAAAATTTCATCAGGTTGGTCGTATATATTATCATAAAAGTTCGTTAGCATATCAATTGAAACCTATAACTGAAGTGTCGCATTTTACAAACATTAAATGCATTGACATTAATTTATTAATTTATTATTTTAAGTCATTTTACTTAATAGAGTAATGAATATTATTTTTTATTTCGTTATTTCAAATATCGATGTTCCCGTTCAAAACCGTTGATTCTCTAATATAGTTTTATTTATCTTTAACAGTTTATTTTAAACGTTTCGGTGCATTTCCTCTTATTTGTCGATACGATGAGGAAATACTATTAAAGTTCAACAGTTATTGGTATATTAAAAATATGTATTAAGGTATTATGAATATATACAGACATTGACAACAATTATATTTTAATAGATAATTATAAGAGATACGAATATTTTTTATTCTAGATAATAACGCTAATATAGGATTGTCTTTACATGTACATTTATTTAAATATATATGTAAAGTCACATCAAATATTTGCTTTTATTTCAAAGGTATTAAAACATTTAAATTATATTACAAAATTGTGGCACTCTGTGCTAAAAATTCGTTAATAATTTTTTAGTAATTATTGATATTTTAATTTTTTAATTGTACAGTTTATGTACAGTATTTAACTCAATCAACAGTTGACAACACTATATTCGAACCTGCATCGTTATAATAATCTTAATCTAAATCTTGATAATAATAATAATTAGATTCGTAACATGTATTTATGATTATTTATTTATATTTATTTTTATATAATTATATTACGCTAATTTTAATGAATTATAATTGATATTTCAAATATTCTAAATATGATTATAAATTACAGGGATTATGAACACATTGGAAATTTTCTAAAATTTTTAAAATAGAATATATCACACGTTCCACAATATAGCGTGCTATATAGCAATACACGCATCTGTATCTTTTAACATAGATTACACTCTTAAATAAAACCAATGATATAATAAATAAGCTTGTAAAAAAATTATAATATATTTTAATTTTTACAATAATGATCGATTAATCGTATTGCAAAATATCCATAAAATTAAAAGCACACAAAATAAACAAAATTAATGATTCATTTATAAAAGCATCGATTGAATTAAAATAAATACAAAATTTAATAAATTATAAGTTAGTAATGAATATTATGACTTAAAATTGTTTTATTAATGAATTAAATTAAAAAAAAGGTCATAAAGCAGAGTAAACAATCTATAAATTATTTTTAATGGATAAAGTATAATAATAAAGTATGATTCATTCTTGAAATTACTTAAAGTTACTTTTGAATTATACGTCATAAATATATTGATTGTTAATTTGTAACTTGCATAAAATTAGAAGTGCGATGTCAATAATATCAACATCCGAACATTTAAATAAACTTAACGTTAAAGATGATTCTTTAAACGAAATTTCGAAAATAGAAATCGATTCGATTTTAATGTCAATTATTAAAGGGAAAATATCAGAATGACAATACAATTGAAGAAAAAAAGAATTTTTATATTCAATGGTTTGTTATTAGATATTACATATTATCACTTATAAAATACATAATATCGATTTCGTATAATTATGATTCGGAAAATGTTTATAAATATGGAGATATTTCGTGGTTTTTTGGGGCGTGAAAAGTTATAACAATGGTATGGGCATTGATTGCAATATGGATGATTATAAATTTAACACTATTCATTGTTGGAATTAAAAGATTATCGTGGTTAAGAGTATTGCAGTTGTGTAAAAAGAAATTATTACCTGAGAATATAGAAATGGATAATTCAATGGCGAGAAAATTCATGAGAACAGTATATTACAATAATTATTATTAAAATCACAGTTTACGGTATTACTCTTCCATTTTCTCCAATAATATTCTGTTCATAATACATTCGATGACCCCGCGTATGGGTAATGATTGGAATAGCGTCTACATTCATTACAAGTATTTGGTGTTATTATGCTGCATACTATACTATGGGAATAATTTTAAATTTTATCAAATATGTTATTATTTTAAATTACGATTTATGAATATCAATCAAAAATTTAAAACTTTGAAAGTCGATAGTCATAGGGATATGTCTGATGTATTTAAGGCCTATGATCGTATCTGTTCGTTACACAATCATTCTAATCAGTTTTGGAAATTTCATATTTTTAATGTTTATACCCTCTCTTCTATTATAATTATATTAATGGTTTATTCTGTGTTTTTCTCGAGCGTCTTATTAATTGTGCAGTAATTTTTAACAATGATATGCATTTATTTTATATCATTAGCACCAATAGTATCGTTATCATCGACAATGGTTATATCAGAGGTAAATTAGCAAATTAATTAAATGTATTTTAATACATACTTATAAAAGGCACACAAATGTTACGCAACTCTTAGCATACTTTATGTTCGTTCAAATCGTATGAGACTTTTGGCAAAAATTAAACTCTCGAATATATTTCAAAGATTCGGCGGTCCTATTATTGGATTCATATTTCTGGATATGTTTATTATTACAAAACAATTTTATTTAGAGGTTAGTATTATAACATAAAATTTTAAACATTATGCATTAACATAAATCTGCAATTATTTATTTTGAATCATTTTACATAATTGAATTATACAATGATATATTTTGGGTATAAAATTAAAGCTATGATTGATTATGTGTCTCAGAAATTTTATATTGCATAGTCATGTCTCGATTAATAAAAGACTCGTTTAATTGTGTTTCCGTATATAGCATTAAAATTAATTTTTAAAATCTACAATTTAAACAGTAATATATTCAACAAATAGAAAATTTCACATTTTTTGTCACATTTTTTGCATTAATAGTTTCTAATTGTAAAATCCATAATGATTATGATTACAAAATTTTAAAAAAATAAATAATTCTAAAATTTTGTACGACTTTCATTATGTTAATACAATTATGACAAGTATACTCACGATTCTATTAAATACAATTAAATAGAATTAAATTTTATTTTAGTATAGTTTCAAAATGTCAAAATTAAAAATTTGAAAAATTTAGTTAAAGTAAAATTTAGAAATCCTTTAAGAAATGCTGCAAACACCTTTATAACTCATTTTTAAAGGTTTTATAATTTCGATATCGGCAATTAGAAATTTGATATTTTTACTTAACTGTATAATTCTTTAGAATGATTTAATTTTATTTGCCAGTTTATTATCAACGTGTCAATGCATTTTCTTTTATTCAATGATACTATGAGGAAATACTGATGCGATTGCATTGTCGTTGCTTAGTAACGATTATATATAATAAATAGATAATTAAATTGAAGTGTTACTATGTTTATTACGTTCATTATTCGAATATAATCACTATTGAATAAAACGAAAAAAAATAGTTATATTAAATTTGTAACTCGCGTAGAATTATAAATACGATGCCATTAAAAATAACATCACAACATTTAAATATATTTAACGATAATGATAGTTCTTTAAATAAAGTACCAAAAATGGAAATCGATCGATTTTAATGTCAATCGGATTATTAAAGGGAAAATATCAGAATGACAATACAATTAAAGATGAAAAGAAATATCATTATAATGAATGGTTTATTTTAGGATTCTCAGTATTAAATCTTATAAAATACATAATACCGTTGGCATTCAATAATGATTCTGAGCAAATTTATAAATATGGAGATATTTCGTGGTTTTTTTGGCCAGCGAAAGATTATAATATGGACATTATATACGATATCGATGCTATTATGTTCATTGCTATTCATTGTTAAGATTAAAAGATTATCGTGGTTAAAAGTATTTTAGTTATGCAATAAAGATTTGTTACCCGAGAATATAGAAATGGATAATTTAATGGCGAGAAAATTCATGAAAAGAGTTTATATTACTTCAATAATTATTAAAATTTTAGTTTACATTATCACTCTGCCATTTTTTGCTATAATATTATCTTTATTATACATTCGATGGCCCCGCGAATGGATAATTATTGGAGCAGTGTCTATAATTATTACCAACAAGCCACTGAAGAAATCGAGATTTTGAATCATAATAAACTTATGTCGGAAATGCCTATTTTATTAAATTCAAATTAACACGTTCACATATACACGTAGAGGCAATTATTTTTTTGAAAATTGTTTATTTTTAGCTGTATTATAACTAATCTTTACCAATGTTTTTACTAATTGTTGCGCGGTGAAATAAACCGTTTGAGGATCTTTATAATCTTTTATATATGCAACGACGTGTCTTGACACTGGTATTCTTTTTCCACTGAGTATGGTAGAAACTTCGATTTCATCCGATTTACTGAAATATTCAGTTTTTGTATTGACGCGAGAGTTTAATTAAATCAATATTAGTGACCTCCAAATCGAATATTGCGACAACAAAATTAATAATCAATCGCTTATTAGATTTTGGATCACTGATATTAAAGCACATTTTAATTAATGATAAATCGATTATAATATGTTATAAAAATTAATGTTAATAGTTTGAGTACGAATCACTTAATGAATATAGTGTTAGTAGAGTTCCTTTTATAGTTATTTTAGAAACTGTATTGACCAATCAAATTTCTTATTTTAAAACCGGATTTTACAATATATGAAATTGATAGAACCGGAATTTTCCGAAATTGAATACATTTTCTCTAAATAATATTAATGATCTTATTACTGGTATGTCATATGCAATTATTTTCGATATTAAATAAGTTGAAATTTAGTTCTTTTCTAAGAAATATCTCTTTTATGATTTATAATTCACGTGCAATCCATTTAAAGATTATATCCGTTGAAACTTAATCCTTTTCTAAGAATTATCTGCACTTTCATAATAAAACATGACGCTTAATCAATTAAAGGATTAAGTTTATCCATTTTTCTGAGAATAATCTGTACTATTATAATAAACAATGACGACTTACGTTTAAAGAAAACTATAAATGGAGCTCACCCGACAAACTAAGGTTATTCAGCGTCACGCTGTCGTTGAGTAAATATCTTTCATTTAATAGTAAATTTATTTTATATTGTTATTGATATAATTAATTAACGGTGTTTTTATATGCCTTTATGTAATGAGTGATGATGCACGTGAGCATAAACGGCACAAACCGCTATTTCGATTTGATGCGGAATTACTTCATCGAGAGCTGCATAAATTCTATGAAAAATTTAAATATATAGAATTTGTCGCGACATATATCACACATAATCTTAATGAATTTCCGAACCTTAACGAAGTCATTGAAGCGGCTGATGAAGCGTATGATATTATACGTCCTGTTTTAGAAGAATCCAACAGTGATAATGTGCATAGCGGATACGTAATACACAGTACGGCTCTTTACAATCCCATTTATTTAGGGACTAAACTAATAGCGCAGTATAATAAAGAGGAATTATTGAATAAATTAACGAAAGTTGCGCAATCGAAACGGGACTTGTTTATTGAGGGAAAATTCAAAGTGCAAATCAACAGAACAAGAAATGTTAAAGGTTCAGGAAAGGGGAAGAAAAATACCGCCTCAAAAACTACGAAGAAAATCGAAGACTTAAACAATCGATTATAAAGATTAAAAACACTGATAATTCATGTGGATATAGAGCCGTATACGTAGGATTACGTCATCATGAATTAAATGTTAATGAACTCGTTGCAAAACATCCGAATGTAAGATCTCAGTGGAGAAATGTGATTAGAGAAAACAATGATAAGACTCAAAACTCAGAAACAATACAAATGCGCAATAAATTAAGTGTTGATTACACTCCGATGGACCGTCATATTGTTATGCCTAAAATTCAAGAATATCTTTCACGACATTATCAATTAATTGTAATTGACGGCGATAATTCAGATCACGACATTATATTCAAAGGGTGTGATGCGCCAAAACAAATAAATTTGGAATATTATAACGGACATTTTGATACTATCACATCGATGACAGCATATCTTAATAGTAGTTATTATTGTGCTGCGTACAATGTTGGATATACAATCAAATTGCAGCATAGATGCAAATTGGCGTGTGTACTATGCAAAGCGACACCTGCGTGCGCTAAAACAACTAATTAACTGTGATAATTGTGAAAGGGCTTTCTACGGAGCTTTATGTTATCAAAAACACATTGAAAACAATATGTGCTTCCGTTTTAAGTAATGCTAAAAGTGTGAACATGAACACAAATCAACCGATAAACACGTCTGTGGTGAACACAAATGTAAAAAAGTACACCGTGCATCCTCACTATTGTACGCTAAAGACACTAAATTGTGAAGATTAAAATTGGAAGACAATAAATTGAAATTTATCGTTACATATGACATTGAATCTATGCAAATAAGTAAAGATGTTAGCGTAATGCGACATGAACCCAATTTATTAATCAGTGAAATTGTGTGTGGTAAATGTTGGGATCCCGAAAATAAAAAAAAATAACACATGTGATGACTGTGGCAAAGGATATTTTGAATACAAAGGGCCGAGATGTGTAAATGAGTTCGGTGATTATACAATTTGGCAAAAAGAACCGAACAACAGAAAGCGTACATTCATGTTTTTGCTCATAATGCCCGAGGTTATTATGGTCATTGGGTTCCAAAGCATTTATTTACACGTGATTTCGAATATGTTGAAATATGTTCAAATGATTCATATATGATATATAATGCTGAGTGTACCCAATATTATAAAAAAAATCAAGAAAATTGAATTAATGAATATTCACGATTTATTCATCGGGGACGCACTAATAATTACAATTTAATTACGAATGCGGTGAAACCGAAGAATTAAAATATATCGATTTTACATCGCTATATCCATGCGTGTTAGTTAAACACGAATACCCCGTCGGTCATCCCGAAGTTATTACAGAAGATTTTGGTTTTATTCATTTCACCATTGTACCACCGAAACAACTGTATTTACCTGTATTATTTTATCGTAGCAATAAGAAACTGATGTTTCCGTTATGTCGCACATGTGCAGATATTATGTATAAAACCGGATGCACACATTAAAATAAAGAAAGAGCATTAACAAATACATGAACTACAGTAGAAGTTCAGAAAGCCCTTGAATTGGGCTATAAAATTAAAAAAAACAGCATATTACATTACAAAGAACCATCCAATGAAATATTCACACCATAATAGAAAATAGTTAAAGATAAAGACCGAATCTTCAGGATGGCCAAGGATTGTGTAACATATGCGGCAAAAGATGAGTTAATTAGAAATTTTAAAGAATAGGAAGGCATTGATTTGGACCCCTCAAAAATTCAATTAAACCCGGGTTTATGATTCATAGCTAAACTAATGCTGAACTCATTATGGGGGAAATTGTATCAATGTCCAAACGTGTTCCAACCAGAATTAATGAACAATTACGATTGGCAATGAAAATTAATGAATGATCCTAAAATTTCGATTAAAAGTGAACTCATGATCACTGATAATAAACTATTAGTCACGTGGAAATACAAGGATGAAGCTGATGCACGCTCGGGGAATACGAGTATTGCGATTTCTTTGTTACAGCATATGCGCGACTTAAATTATATGGGGAAATGGAAAAAATGGAGAATGATGAGAATCGTATAATGTACTTTGATACAGATTCCATCATTTACAAGCATAAAGATGGCGCAGGTTGGCATGAACCTGCATTGGGTAATTTTTTGGGAGACTTTACCGATGAAGTCCCTGATGGGCGTATTATACAATTTGCGTCATGCGGACCTAAAAACTGGATATGCATATATTAAAAATTGTGAAATGTCAAAGGGAAGAACATTACCAAAATTGAAGTCTGCCTCCCCCCAACGGAGTTCAAATGGATGACACATCGATTAAAAAAGAACAAAAAGAGCGTGGAAGCCGCGTGTTGCAAATATATCCGAAACAAATAGCAATGGCGATAAAAATAATAGCGCCGCATCGTGAGAACGAGTTATGATTCTCAAAAGAGGAGAGAGCAAAGTTAATAAAAATTGCTCCAAAAC
>LBFL01025458.1:455-13783 GCA_000988845.1 Hypochthonius rufulus
TAATAATAATAATAACATTACACAGAAGATTTTTATTATAGGGGACGAAAATGGGTTCTACCATATGCATTTTGTATGTTGGAAGATAGCAAAATGCATATGGATGAACCAATTTCCGTCCTCTATATTAAAAATCTCCGGTGTAATATAAAATTATTACCTCATTATTAGCGAAACAAAATATTATAGACACGGCTAATCCCTGTAAACCGTCCAATGTTAACGATAAATAATGATATGTTTCCGATAACCAACAAATTCTAGTAAATAAAATCCGTTACGATTATTATTATTTTTATACTTTACTTTAAACAAATTCATAAATTCGTTTTAAAATAAATTTTTTATCATTATCATCGCAAAATCATTAGTAACTTAAAAACAATCACTTTCAAACTCAATTGATATTTCATAAAATTAAAATACATTTGATTCAGAACTAAATCAACATTTATGTTTATCATGCAATATGATTAAGTTCTAGCATTTGTGTCGGCATTTCTCAAAGCTAATGTTTCAACGGTTTATGTTTATTATTACGCTACAAAATTACATTCACGGTCTTTATTCACATGAAATTAATTCAATTATCTTATAATTAATGACTCATAATTATTTCATATGTCCAATCAGTACAAAGATCTAAAAAATAGTTTCGTAACGACTTTTTATAATGTAATAACTTTAATATGAAATTTTTTTATTCATAATCAAATTATGATTATGAAGACATAATTCGAGAATGTACTTTCACATAGTGAATAATGCTATAATATAATTTCATTATATATATATATAATTGTATAATATAATATGCTCATAACGTACGCACTAAAAACAATTACACGGCTCAAGAAAAAAGAATTCATACTCAATATTAGGTCTGTAGACGATGACGAGATAATGAAGTCCATAGAGGGGCAGTAATAACACCGCAGCACGGAGAGAGACCATTACACTCTGACGTGTGATCACACCACTGGCAAAATGATGCGAATGACTTGTGGCTGATGGTGACGGCGGCGGAGGTACAAATGATGGTCTTGAAGAGGCTTTTATGCACAATACACGCAACAGAAGCACAAGAAATATACAATTTACCTTAAAATAGAGGAAAAAATAATTGATAATTCTTTACATCATATCTTTATCCTTAATGTATTGGGAGTTTCTATTAAGTAAAATGCTATTTTTATGCTCTTTATTTTTACCCATCATAATCCTTCGCTTTTTATATTAAAGAATAAACGTACAATAAAAGTGGTCTCTTAATGGTCAGTAATAAGTGACAAAACCCTATCTCTGAAACCCTATTTCCATTAACGTTTTTCGTGTCCAAAATGCAGAAAAGTGATATGAGAATAGAATGAAAACGGTAAAAAGAGATTCGGTTCAGTTATAGGGGAACATAACTTACAATAACATTTATGTTATACTAAAATAACTTATTTAACAATATGAGCATATTAAAGGTAAAGATAAAATGATTTATAATACTATTACTTATATTTCTACTTAAGTATTAGTGATGCGTCTGTTTTTAGGTCATTTTAGTATTGCTTAACGATTTTACGACATTATATTTTCGGATTACACATAAACCCCTCTAACGTGAATCCTCTCTAACATGAATCCTCTCTATCGTGAAACACTTCTCTAACGTAAACATTTTTTTTAGCCCGGAATGATATAAACCTTTGTTATTTTAACTTCTCTAACGTGAAATCCTCTCTATCGTAAAGAAATATTTTGGCCGCAATATGGTCACGTTAGAGCGGTTTAAGTGTATGTTTTCGACTTTTTTAACGCGAAAGTGTACGACGAATGTACACGAATCTATTTTAAAAACATGTTTAATAAAACTAATTTTAGTAATTGTGTTACGAAATGTTTTTGGAGATCCTTTAAAGGGATGCATAAAACTAAAACTGTATGTGACTTAATGCATTACCATAAACTTATATAAGTTAAGGATTATAACAAAAAATGCGGCCAAAATTTTTGCTGAACCAAAATATATCAATTTTCATACGTTTCACTTCATTTGAATCCTTTAAAAGTCACGAATTGAATCGAATACAGAATAACGTACGAATGTATGAAATGACAAAAAATCAATTTCAAAGTAAAAAAGAGATATCATAACATTTGTCAAAAAAATATGGAACCGAATAATTCAATAGATATATAATGGTATCATCGTTCTCGAGACACGACACTGACACTACGGGTCTCAGGTGTCCCGCAATGAAGGGTCGTGTCCCGCAAAATTCAACGATTTGTTTTAGAAAAATTTCATAAATTTCCACATTTACATAGAGTGTCCCGCATGTCCCGTACTCTGCATGCAATTGTCCCGCATTCTGTCTATTTTAACCTGAGACCCGTAACTGACACTGACACACAATTGGGCGGATTCAAATCGTAAGGATATTGCATATGCAGAGAAAAATGCGGTCATTTTTCAGTCCCATTGAGTATTGTCATACATCATTTAAAATCACATTCTAAATGACAGTGGCAATTGTCGAACATAAATAATCATGAATCTCTTTCTTTTGCTCACTTTACTTATCACATTATATCTGCACTTAAGATACGCATCTTCTAAAAACACTTCAAAACAATGACATACTTTAGTAAAACATTGAATTGACATACCACGAGAATAGCCAAATTCGGGGCATTAATAATCCACTCGTGCCATGTATGGTGTGATGGCATCATCCAACACTCGTCCGTTTCTCCCAAATGAGTTCCATCCTCATGATCATCAATCACATCGAATACATCATTAAAGAATGTTTCATTGACCAACACTCCGGGAGTGGTCACTGCGGCCGGAATCTCGTAATTCGCATCACTTTCAAATTGGTCAATCATCGATGCGAACACTTCTCCGTTACTGTTTGTGTAATTCGCCACTATTAGAGTCCTCTTTTGGGGTTGCATTATACTCCCCCCGATGGGCAATTCATGCATCGTTGGATTGGACAATGATCGGGCGATTATGTACGTGATAATTGTGACTAAAGGTAACAGATATGCTAATGCAATGAGCGGCACTAACGGAGGCTGAGTAAATGCTCTTTTAATTAATTGGTGCAGATATAGGGCCTCATTAAACATCCATAAATATGTCGTCGACCGAAAGTATCGCTGTAATAGGGACAGAACCATGCAATAAATGGATGAGAATGGCCATGATTCTGTTTGACTCGATATTTGTGTTGCTGATAGTGATGCCATTGATTCCTCTGATACTCCCTGTCTATGGCTTTCAGTGAGAAGATGCCACTTGAGCAGTGATGAGACACACGCGTGAAGCAAAAGTGAAATGAATAGGTGCTTATGGAGGCGGATGCGAGACACCGATGAGAGTTGCCTTTTCACAAAATAAATATAATATTAGTGTTGAGGGTTATCATGTCACGGATATAAGATATACAATCGAATTTACATTTAACATCATCCGCGGCAAAACATTTCCATATCAATGAACTTTCCTAATTAATTTATAATTTCATTAGACTTAAGCATATTCTGATTTCACTATATTTTCGAGGGCCCTTAAGATATGAAATATCCTGATACAGTCGAATACCGATAATGGTAAACTAACCTCACACAACGCAAGAGATTTCACTATTTTTGTCGTCAGTGAAATTCTGAAATTCTGTATTTTTGGGAATTTCCACCGTAAGCAGACAAAAAAGTTTGGCGTATATTTTATTTGCACGCATAGCTTAAAATGAGTTCGCTTAAGAGTAAAAAACCAATTATAAATTCGGGACTTTTATAGAGAGCATATTTTGAAGGGAAAGACAATAAAGAAACACCATTACTTATCAGAAATAAATAATAAATATTCTTAAAATATTAAATAAAATGCTGATGATCATCATTAAACACGCATTGCTTCAAACAAAGGACCCCAACAAATGGGTTATAATCAAATAAATTCTCATTTTTTCCCAAAAAATATTTTGAGATATGAAATTATTTTTCATTTTTCATACTCATAAAAGGGTCTGTATCCGAAATCATGAAGTTCAAAATAGCAAAAGCCAAAACAGCGAAACCGATAATAGCGAAAATTCGAAACAGCAAAACCTGTAATAGCAAAAACCCAAAACAATAAAACCCATAATTATAAATAATTAAACCATAAATTAATGTATATTAATATGCATGTATAGTAATTGATATTTGTCTGTCATGAGATATATGAATAAAATTTGACATACAAATACAGAGTGACATATTATAGTCTCCTAAAAGCTCCGAATCAAAATTTTATTTATGCTGAACTTCCGTTTAATATCACAAACAATAATAGCTTAAAGCATTTAAGGAATTTGTGAGAAGTCAATTCCCTGCATTCTCATTGACTGAAGATAATTCTTTTGTTTATTGCAACTCTTGTGAGGCCCCGTAAGCACAAAGTTTGCAACTCCACAAACTTTAAATAAAATTTTGATCCGGAGCGTTTAAGAGACCTTAATATATCACTCTGTATAAATATCAATTATTATATATGCTTAACTTATATCCTCTACTCTCAATTTATGTCCCGCAACGGGCCTTAGAAAAATTGAACATAAATGTAAAAGGGACATAAAACAAAACCCCATTCAAAAATCCTTTATAATTGATAAAAAATGATTTTTACATACAAAATTAATCATTATAAAGGAGATTATAGAGATAATCTTTAATTTTTATGAGATTATTAATGTCTAAGAACATCTATGGTGGTGAAATGTCTTATGACCTTATTTGTCTCATCCAAATCTACAGCGCCTCAACATAAGGAAAATTCAATTACTTTTAATAATTTATTTTACATGAGGATATAAATCCAAATCCATATGGCAATGTTATACACCGGTTTTTGAAAATAGGGAACATAAAAACAAAAAGGACATAAATGTAGGCGGACACAAATCAAAACACTTTTAACATTACTTAATATACAAGTGAATTGCGTTCTTAAAAACAAGGGACATAAAATAAAAAGGACACAAAAGTAGTAGGGCATAAATCGAGAGTAGAGTGTAGTTTAATTATTTTAATTATGGGTTACGCTGTTTCGAGTTTCGGTTTTCGTTATTTTGGGAATACACGCATAAAAGTGATCAGAATTGTGATAGATATTGATATGAGAGGTGATAAGAGATAAGAATATTATTTTAGATATAGAATGGTGTTTCTTGTCTTTACTTTAGTCTATTTTCATAGCATAGTAGTAATGTTCTCTAAAATGTGCTTTAATAAAATATATTATTGCAAGTATGTATGTATGTATGTATAGGTATATATGTATAGGTATGTTTGCATTTCCCAAAAATCGAGTTCTGTTTTCCCGTTAAATCTCTTGCGGTTCAAACTATACTAAAATAAATAAATTTATATCTGATTTCTCGCTTCAGAGTGTTACAACTATAGGAGCTCTACAGTATTAGTAATTTATAAAAGATACATGATTGAAGAATAAACGATGAGCCATGACCATATAAATTATTAAAATTAATTTTCACCATTAACTTACTTATAAAAGTAAAATATAAAAAGCGCCGGAATCAATGCAATTATTGAGATTAGATTTGTCACTATGGAATATCGTATTCGTCCGGTGTAAATCTATTTTTAAAAAAATTTCCATTACATTAGTATATTAATTTGAATTAGTGATGGCTTTAGTTACATCGTCTCTTCCACAATTTGAATAATTACTCCACTCTCTGCCATCGATGGTATACCAATCCCCTGTTGAATTACACTCTTTGGTGGCGTATCCTTTTAATAATTAATGAAAAGTATAATGAAATCGGAGCATTGTGATTGAGAAAAAAGAAACAAAAATCTTATGTTAAAAATATTTAGTGAACATCATTATGCTCATCCTACAATAATGTGCACTTTAAATTAATAATTAATTACGTAAAAATCTTTGTCCTAAACTTTCAACGATAAAAACTTCAGAACACGTTAAGCATCCATGAAATTCAATTAATTATTAAACAATTGACTATCGGCAACAAACGATACCTCTACACGGGGGAGCGATGGTGTGGAAATATATGTGTTTCGGGCACGGCTGTGATTGTATGGATTGTGGTTTCGCATCCTCTCTCCAACATGACCATCCGTCCCACGTGCGTGGACATTGTTCTGACATAAGTCCGGTTAACCCATTAAATTGGTTCTTTGGTTTCGACTGATAATACTGAAGTGACTCTAAACAGCAATGCATAGCGTCGGCACAGCACTGCTGCCATTTGATTATTAATGAGGCTGAGATAAAAGTATGCGACAGTAATTGCGTTTCATTTGATGGTATTGTAGTGTTGGTCTGTGGATTCAACAATAGACCAAAGGGCATATATCTAAAGATAACGAAAGTGAAACAATTATTCAATTGATTATTTTGGGATTTTCATAAATGATCAGAGACTTGGAAAAGTGAGTACCGTATGTGTGCATTTGAGAAAAACGAGTATAAACTTTGAGTGCACACACAGTAAAAGTTTTTTTTTCATTTTTTTTTTCATTTACACAATCAATGATATAACGCATTTGAATTATATTATTGACCATTATTAGTGTTCCGAAATGAACGCAATTCCATGCAATGAAATGAAATTTTCACGGGATTATTAAGTAGTGGAATGGAATGGAATTTCCATTGGAAATTTCAGTGGAAATGGAATGGAATCCAAAATTTGCTAATTTTGAGGGTAAAATTGAGGGTGACATCGTAAGAAATGTCGATTGTACAATATAAATACGGAGTGACCCGTATAAAACTATCAATCTCCGCATCAAAACAGATCAAATTTTATTTAAATTAAAAGATGCTAAAAAATGTTCTCCTATCATTTCTATATACAATTTGGCCCTCCGCTCCATGTTTTATAAAACACGTGACAGTATTTCTTAAGGAATGCGTCGAATTAAATTTTATATAAGCGTAAGAAAAATAAATTATTTGTTTTTTATTAGCGGAAGTGAATTCCTTCGTTTATACACGTGTCGGGTCACATTGTCAATTATCATTTGTAAATTAAATGGAAAACATCGCGAACACCTTTTACATAAAATAAAATTTGATCTATTTTTATGCCGAAACTGATAGTTTTATATGGATCACTCTGTAGAGCTGAATTTACAAATATTCTTATATGTCTGATATTAACTCTATTTTCAATGTCCCTGATCTAATATTAATTCCATGAAAATCAAAGGATTTTACACTATTAAAAATGTATGGGGGTGTATGTTCATACGGGTTTAGGGTCAAATGTATTATTGTAAAGTATATAATTAATAATAATTAAAGAATAATAATGATTTGACCATGACATGTGAAGATTTTTGTCAAAGTGTGTCATACGAAAAAATCTTTTTAATGCGGTGATTTGCATATTTTCTAAATTAATATGACATAACAGTATTGAGCACTGTTACAATAAAAGGTTAAATAATAAATAAGATTTATGAGTATTCATATAACTTTAGCATAAGATTAAACTAATGAATCGTGAATCATGATTCGTGACGTTCCACTATAATCCCTTTTAGCAGATTAATTTATATTTGTAATAAAGTAGTATATTACATTGCAATTTTGTTTTTTAATTAAATACCACGTATGGCTTATTACGTACATGCGTTAACATATTCATGAAAATTGTAAATCACTGAAATTAAAAGGATAATTAATTATGTACATTTTACTAGAGATTAATTATCGTAATGAATTTATGTAAATGAAGTAATTAATTAATAATGCAAATCAATTAATCATAACAATTGTTTCGTTAATTGAAATCTCAATTTATTATAATTTTTTATAATTTATGTTATATAAGAATGTCTCACAAAAAGTTTTAAGTATTAAATTAGCATAATTCACAATAAATGGTTATGAGTTTGATATGAGTTTATGAAATACATTTTATGCAAAAAGGTTTTAAGTTACACGACTGATTAGTAAATCTATGATAATATACCTAAACCTTCAAAACATTAATCTGCAATATTTGAACCCCTCTATAACATGAACAGATTCTCGAGATTCGATTCTATAGATCTGTATCCGTGAGAACTTTCATATCATGAAACTTCCATATCATGAAAACCCTCGTTACATAAATATAAATTTTTTTGAAAATATTTTAAACCGCAAGATGTTCACGTTATGGAAGTTTATATATTTTGTTTATTGCATTCATATTCATCTAATTATAGAATTAAGGAATTTACATCACTCATTATGCATGACATTTGTTTATACGAATGGAATAACATTTGAGATAACATTTCAAATATAATAACAGTACAAAAATCACATTGACTCTGACATATCTATAAATAGAAAAAGAGACACCCTTTAAGTGAACACAATTTATTAGCATGACTTATGACTCAATTAGTTAAGAGTGTAATTCCCAAATAATACACAATGATTTGTCACTTAAATGAACAAATGATATACCAATTTAGTGACGCGTTTTGTAGATTTTCATCAGACATGAATCAGAAGGAAGTAAAATGATGATGTTAAGTAATAGAAGAATCATATATTTTCAACGGATACTTTAAACCTTTTAATATCCTTTCCTAAAAGCTAAAGGCATAGGATTTTAGTTAATATGTCAATGGCTTAACGATTTTTGACGAAATACGTATTGAGACGATAGACTTTACAGGGTGACTGATAATGGAAAGAAATTGGAAATTCCCATGATAATTCAGTAATAGGATAGCATCTCAAGAGGTTCAGGACTCGGTTCGGGTCTTTGAACACGAACAGCATTAATATTTCACAGAACAGCTTAAGGATGTGCACGCATTTCGGGTACGGATTTTAAAATTAAGAAAAGTCCCGTCTAAAATGAGACATTTGACAATCCTAAGCACTTACTTAAGTCACAATTCATAAGACAGTGAATTCTTTGGCGATGATATCCTATTTCTTTTAAAATCATATTTCAGTGCGTCTATACATAAGTGCCATATTTAGAAATGTTAATCTTTTGGGATGAAATGTTTTACGGACTTTAGACTAAAATGAGGATAATAATAATAATATCGTCGAATTTTATGCATCATTTGTCAAACGATTTAATCGATTGTTTTACTGTCTTAAAACGACATTATTAATAATGCATGAAATTCTTTTATGAAACGAGTATAGTGTTGAAACATATCAATAAATTATAAGTGAAATATTATAAAAATAAAATATTTTGTGTATAATAAATTAGAAATTTTTGAATACGAAAATGTTAAACATAGAAAAATGTGCTCACGAATTATTCAGTGTTCATTATAATTTAGTTAATTATAATTTATACGATTCAAATAAAAAAATATTTATGAATATCTGATGCGAATGATACAAATGTAATGCAAAATCATTGATTTCTCTGAAGAGGCGTTTTGATAATTATATGGTGGCACTGGAATTGCGTGTAATTATTACATATTTTATGTACTAATTTATTATTAATCAAATTAATTCTTTTTCCGCAAAAATAATGTATCACTGTTTTAGTCAATTCCAAAGGGTGTCTCCAATATTTTTCAATTACTGTAATTACAGTAAAAATTACAACAAAAATCGCATAATCTCTTAACAATTAGAATCCCCTCATGAGTAATGCCGTATTTTGCAAAAGTACTTTAATTATGGGATTAATTAATAATTTCCTAATGACTTTTATGGCGTTTTTGCATCGGCTTTTCTCTTCTAATATAATTATATACTAATGCATAACAAATTTCAAGAAAATATTTCAATACATACACAATATAAATTATTCATGCGAAACTTTCATTAAGTAAAATCTTAAAAAAAGACTATAATATGTTAATGATTATTAAAAAGCGAAAAGTTTTACGCATTCATTAACGGTAATGCAAAGAAATTATGACGTTATTAAAAACTTCGATAATTCAGATATAAAATTAATTACCGTATGATATTTATGGTAGAGTCACAGAGAGAGCACTATTTTAGGGTTCAACAGAAAATAATTTATAATTCTATAAAAAGGGGTTACGATACGCTGCATTAAATGCAATTGAGATACTACATTACGAGTATAACAAAGGTTATCACGTTATTTATGGTGATTTTTACAGGAAATTACAATTGTATAAGTTATAGAATATTCCCATTAAGTTTATTATTTACATTGTATATAACAAAATAACAAAATAACAAAATAAACTTTCTATACTGACCCTACCTTAGATGGCATACGCTAAACGAAATATTTCATTATTAATAGAGTATTGATATGGAATTTCCATTAGAAGTTTTTAATGGAATGGAACCCAAAATTTGCTAGCTTGGGGGTAAAATTGAGAGCGACATTGCAAGAAATGTAGATTGCACAATGAAAATTGAGCAGAATTTATAAATATCCTCCTGTCTTTTTACGAAGTTTTCCCCATTATATATAGAGTCTGTATTACTTCAGTAAATACAGTATGAGTGAGGATCCGAAAAATTTTCAATAGAATGGAATTCCATGGAATTCCATGAAATTTCCATTCGGGATTTATTAAGCAGTGGAATGAGAGGGTATGAAATTGAAAATTTTTTAACTTTCGGGACTCTAATTAATGTCATAAATTTAAATCATCATTTATTCATATATCTTTTACCTGAGTTTAGAATGGGGTTTAAATGACGCTTCAGGCATATAATTGTAGCAACGGGCACATGTATCCAAAGCATAGTCATTGAATGGTAATCGTACACCAATCTCTGTGCGACAAAAGACATGATGTGATGGTAATTCGGATGCAGAGGATTGAGATCTTAGAATGGATATGATTAATAATAATGATGATGATGAGAATAACAAAGATGATGATGTTAACTGCAAAAATAGTAGAGTATTACTATAATAAAAATAATTGCATATTATCTATGAAATTAATGGCATCCTTAAGCCTCATAAATATGATTTATCATCGGTGATTAAATTGCGGTAAAAACAAAATAAATTAAGTTTAACCCTAATTTATTATTTAAAAATTTCATATAAAATAAGATAAAATTTTAATTAATCATTTTCTTGTGGCAAATTTCATTGAAACATAAATATATTTAACTCAATGCTCAAAGATAATAAAAATAAATAATTTTGAATCTTACCTTTAGAAAGGATAAGAGAAGTAATAACAATGTTAATATATTATGATGGAACATTTATATTTATAGCTCTTAGAGAATCCAATTATGGTACAAATTGTAAACATATATATGTATATATTTAAATATATATTTATAAAAATAACGGTTTAACCTAAAACAGGAATTCAATCAAATAAATGAGCGTTCAAATTTATTATGCAAACGTTAACTTCATTAATGGAATCCGCAATAAGTATTGATACAATCACCATCATCGACGTGTAAATATAAAGGATTATAACGGTACGAATATATATATTAAAGTAATAGATGTTTAACACTTCTGAAGAATCTTTAAACACTTCGCATTCGACTGTTTGAATCGGGGAAAAATCTCATTTCACTGTTTATACTGTTTATACATGAGTGAGAAAAGCGAAAGTTATTATAACAAATCACTGTCGTCATTCCCCAAATGGTGCCGTAACGTTAAATGCTGTTCTTCGATGGAAAAACTCTTTACATTTAAATGTTGTAATAACCAAATGTACAAATGTACAGATACAATGTTAATGTTAAAGTCGTTTAGCGGATCGTCGAATAACACATGATGAGTGTGATACGCTCACTCTCTTCAAATAGCTTATGGGGTGATGCGAGAGAAAACAAATATTTATGTAAAAATCTCGTTTTGAGGTTGAATCGGGTACTGCCGAATGAATGTTTCTATCACTGTTCAACATTTGACACTTTTTCATGAGTCTACATCTTCATCATCATCTTCAATACCAACTTCAACAGTACCGTCATCGTGAGCCGTGTTCTTATGGTTCCGGGTTTTTGATTCGGTGCAATCGCAACTCAAAAAACTTTTGTTCCCATTTGCAGCGCGTGTAATGTGATTGAAGAGTGCGTCTGCGTCTAAAGTATCATACGTATGATGTAAGATTTATATATACGAGACTCGAATTAAACAATTACTTAATAAGTAAATTGATTTAATTATATTTTTCTGAAACAATTTAATGGGAAATTATTTTTCTTCGAAAAAACAAATCACAAACTTTGGGTTTTGTTTTCCGTTGAAATGCATTTCATCATGTGTTTGCAGATCAAAATCAAACATAATGAGATAATCATACATAAATCAAACAATTAGAGTGTCCAATAATAGTATTTTTTACTATTGAATACACTCATATACCATTTACTCACACACTTATGCTATTTTTAACATACGAATATAAGTTTTGACAGGAAATGAATTTCATGTCCTGTGACTGATTAAATATTTGTCAATTTTGTTCATCAAAAATGCCGTAATTCAATTTACATTTTCATTTATCATTTATATTTTCAAATGAAATTAAATGATATTAATTTAAAAGTTAAGAGTAAAATGATAAAACATTTCAAACACTGATAAAACCAATGGTCTTAAAATTTGTTTATTCATTTTAAAAAAATATTAAATTTTATTGCAATTATCTAAACCGATTGCATCACGTTTCGTCGAATATTATTTACCGAATTTACCAAAAGAAAAGGTGTTCGGTCAAACGTAATGAAACTTTGCATCAAACTTGGCCAAGGGGTGGGATGGTCTAGTGGTTTTCTTTAACGGATTGTCCCCCTAGGGATTTTGGCAAAAATTGTCTGCTTCCTGTAAAATATAAAAAATGAGCCAAAAACCCTTGATTTATGCGAAAAATCTGAATTAACTTTATAGGCAAAATATTAAAATTTATCTACCCTTCTTTAAAAAAAATAATAAATTTCCGGATTTATTTCACTAGGGAAGGGAAAAATTCCGCACCTTGGCTCTAGTCTGTTATACTATAGTCGTGTTGTTATTCAATAATACTACCATTACCTGCAATAATTTCTAGAATTTTTATTATATAAAATATCCTAAATCAAAAAAATGTTAAATTTTGACGCATAATGATAAGCATTTTATAATGGGATTAAAAATCTGTTTCTAAAAGTAAAGACCGTTTCCATTGAAAATTGATTTAAAATGAGTTAATACAGTAATCTCTTTAAATGATATATCACTTTTTATCTCATATTTATGCATCCTTTGCAAAGGTATTACACGTGTTATGATTAAGGTGAGGAAAAAGTTGGAATTCCAAGTAATTTATACATTGTCAAATCAATTGGAATTTAT
>LBFL01025473.1:348-12443 GCA_000988845.1 Hypochthonius rufulus
CGACTAGTAATTTTAAGATCACACATTTCTGTAAAAAAAATGTTAAATTAAGAACTTCCATTATGCTTAGGTGAACATTTTCGAAAAATGTATTTTTCAGCGGATCAATGTAGCATGACAAACTTTGTATCTATAAATAAATCCAATTTTACTATCTTTTTTCGTAACTTACCCATACGCAAATTACAATGTAACGGTCCGTCGCTTTCTTTAGAAATTAAACCAAACTTCTGAAGAAGTTTTATGCAATTATCGTTAATTTTATCGTTTATTCCATTCCATTTTAGCTTAAAATTACTAAAGTTTAAATTCACAAATGCCTGATGGATATTCGGTGGTGGATATTCTTCATGTTGAAAGTTTTGTGCGCGATTGCGTAACATTGTGAATACAACAAAAACAATTGCAATAATCATTACAAAATAATGTATAAAATAGGAAAACGTAGATTGTCCTGAAAAGGACACTTCACCTGTTAAGGTTACTTTACCTACTGAAGGATTAATATGATTACTTCTATTTCGGTCGTGCCCTGAAAATGGCATTGTCAAACAAAAAGAAAAAACAGAAATTAAAATAATAAAAAACATCTCAACACTTCACAGTTATTAAATGAAAGTATACAGATGTTTATCGTATTTAAAGTAACTGTGTTCAAAAATAATGTAAAAAGTAAAAGTTTTAAGGTTGCATAACTTTTGTAAACCTTGACGTAGAGTCACGCGGTTAACATTATTAGACTCAGATTTTTATGAGCTTTAAAACGATGTTTTACATGATTTAAAAAAATTTTTTCGTGGGTCAGAGGTTAAAGGTCACCCGTCGGGTGACAAGAGGTCAAAGTATTATGTCATTGGTATCAAATTACTCAGGGTGTTAAGACCTTTCCAACGATATATATATTATGGGGGTAGAGTCTCGCGTATAGCCCTAGCACGATTTCGGCAGTTCTACCGTCTGATTGTCATGTCTTGAAATTTGAATGTAAAGTTAAAGTAATAACTCAAACTCTTTAATATTTGCACCTCAATACCACCGGTATAATACCATTCATTTGTTGTGTATATTTTTCCGAGATATGTGTACAGAGGGCTCTAGATAATTACAATTAAACATTAATTACACTTCTCATAAATACATTACTTACCTCATTTGTGGCGACAATCATTGTTTTACCATTAAAGTTAACAATTTTTGATATCATTTCAATTAGTATTTTATTTTACACTTTAACACGACAAATATTTCAAAATTATTATATTGATAGCATAGTGAAATTTTAATTATAAAATTTTGTTTTTGGAAATATTTTTAGAACAATAATCAAATTTAAATGATTAATTTTTTAAATATTTTTAAATAATATAAATATAATATAAAATAGTTCTTTAAAATCAAATTTTTTAATTAATTAAAATTAATAATTATTGTGACACTCAATTCTGTGTATATAAATATAACAATTGTTTATATGTGTAAAATTTTTACATTGAATCTACAGCAAACATCAGCAAAAAACAAAAATCTACATAAGCTTTCAATTTTATAGAACTTTTCAAATTAATATGATTAAAAAATTGCAAATAGATACTTGTAAATAATGTATAATCGTAATAAAAATTTAATTTAATTCTAATATATTTAATTATTTAGTTTTAGTTAAAAATAAATATTTATTATTGCATTTTATAAATAATATTTATTTTAAAATATGTCATTTGATGGTTGTTAATATAACATTTTGCATTTTAATATCGAAGTAATTTAGAAGTCCATTTTTAAACAAATTTATTAAAATTTTCATTTTCAAATATGTTCAATATTTTTATTGTTATGATTATATTAGAGGCATTTGACATATTTCAAATTTATTTGTAATTTTTATATAAATTTATTTTATATGGTATCAAACTTATCGATATTTCTAATTTAATATATATATATATATATATATATATATATATATATCTACCATGAATGATCTAATATAAGACCACTCTCAATTAAAAGACCAGTTTAACTCCTGACGAAAACAATAAATAATTGGATAAGATCTTTAAACTCGTTAACTGTATATTAAATTTAATAAAGAGGTGTGCTTAATTAATATCATTCTTTTAATAAAGTGATATGCTTTTAAAATATTTCTGATCAATTTGAATTATTATAATTATTTTTAATTAAATTAAATATATCAACTTTCGAAAAAGTTTTGGGCCTTGATAAAACTTTTTAGTCGTTAAGCTAGAGTGGAATCATTAAGAACTTTAAAAATAGCAACTCTCATAATTCTGATTTACAAAAAATGTCTCGACTTTGGTAATTATAGATTATTTTTAATAAAATTTAAAAAATACATGTCCTTACATTTAACTTACAATTTATTGAATTCATTTTTATATTGAAAATCCTTATCCATTGCCATTGCCATGAAATCAGCAAAGAAAATAGCATCTTCAGTCTGTGGTGATAAATGACATACGTGCGGTCCCCAAATCATATACCAATATGTAAGGATAACTCTGTTTGTAATATAAGCGCATCGTAACTTTTGATTGTTTTTGACAATTTCTAGTGATACATTTAAACGGTTGAAAGTCATAATTGTTGAATCAATTGGTTTGAGTAATTTTCCGATTTCCGCAATAATTCCAGAATCAGCATTCTGAGTTAAAAATATAAATTAAAATTACTTAATAAATTATGTTATAATTTTTTCATATAGAAAGATGCCAAAAACCCATATCCATTTTCCTTAAAACGACCCCCTAAAGTACACCTACCTAGGTTGTAGCTATGGACTAGAAATTTAATTAATTCAAAGAATTGTTAAGATCGGTGAGGCTTTTAAGAAGCTATAAAATAAAAACTAATATGAAATCGGTAGCGAAAATATAAATTGTAATAAAATTTCATTCAAGGATTTGCGTTACGCTTTGTGAGATCGCAATTGAGATATGCGTTTATTGCACGAATTAAAGGATGCAACCCGTATTCGCCAACAATTATAAAACATGCTTTTTGTAAAAATATTTTAATAATTTTGAAAACGTTTTACATTAAAAGCCAATACTGTGATATCAATAACGCAAGGACCTCTTCGATTTTCAAAATTCTTTATATTTCGTAACTAGGTCTCAGCCTTGTATAATATGTTTCGTTAGGAGGTACGCATAGGTCATTGTTGGCATCTTCTTTTGACGTATACTTTAATAGAGTAATAATAAATTGATCCATTATTAGCCAAGGCCTGTATTCGACCATCAGTTTGAGCTTTTTCTAAGTCAATGAGAGTGTCTATTGTTGGCTCTTCTGAAGGTAATGTCATAACTGAGATTAAACAACCGCCATAACTCGAATTTATTATGAGACACGACAAAAGCCAAAATGCGGACATTAGTCTTAATGAGTGATGAAACGAAAATTTATTAATTTCTCCTAAAAATGAAAATTTAATTTTCAAATTTTCTAATTAAAATGTTTCACCAAATTTTTCGTAAGACGGGGGACTATTTTTTCGATTTCTAGGAGTAAATGCAATATTAGAATTGGCTAGGTTAATTATTTAGTTAACCAAAGCGATAGTCCTATTTAACTACCGGCATTGATTTAAGGTATATTAATATTGAGTATAGAGTTTTCTCAAAATAAAGGAGAATAATATTTACTTTTAAAATATTTCACTTCAATGCTTGACTACAAGTTCATTGTATTGTGTGCATTGCAGTGAAGCTTCTTAAAAATGAACACGATTCTCCTTTAATTTTAGTTACCGTTTATATTAAAAATAAAAAAACCCGGAAATTTACCATGTCTCAAAAGTGCCACAATTATTATCCAATAACTTGATAATTCTTTTCTCTTTATAATCTTCTCAACGATAACCCAATGTGTAAATAGAATAAATAATAGCGTTATGATTATATAAATCCATAGTAACGGTGTAAATGGATGCAGAAACGAAAAAATCGGAGCTTTAATTTTTGGCGATGGTGTAATAGAAGTTACTGATGTAAAAAATAAATGTTGGAAAATGATACCGCATGTGATCGACTTTCAGTCACTGTAATTTCTGCCATTCAAAAGTCAGCTTCCTATAGTAGCAAATTTTTTATCTATATTATTGAATATTACAATTAAGTAGAAGCCAAGGTAAAACAGAATACACTCATTTCTGTCTTAAGTTAATCAGTTGGGAAATGAATTTTGAACATTAATTTCAAAGAAAATAACTTAAGAAAATATCAAAAGTTTTATATTTTTTTATAAATTTAATAATTCAAAACAATTATAAAAAATTATCAGTCATAAATGTTAATTAATATAAATTAGTTTCGTTTTTAACATTAAATGTCAATTTTATGCAAAATTTTTTATCAATAATCATTTAAAAAATAATTATAATACAAATTATCGTTTCTATGATTATGAAAATTCTACAGATTTTAAGATTATTATTCACTTTCACATATTCATATCATTTCAATAATTTTTGAACGTCAAAATGTTACGATTTTCATAATTTTCTCCATTTTATATCACTATTAACTTAACACATAAAATCTCAATCTTTATTTACAAAAACGTAAGTTAAATTAACATGAGAGGTTAACTTAAGCCCAATGTAATTTTATATCCTCTAAGTTGGGGTTAGAGTTTCTATAAACTTATGACAGATATAAATTTAACCCTTTCTGACCGACGCAACACTCAGCGAGTGTAAGTGATTATTATACGCATTTATGATAATAATAGCATAGATTAAGAGTTGACAATATGCAGGTATTTCGATTCGCACGCGAAGTTTAATAATTTTATAATAAATATAATATTTCATGCAAAAAATGAGCATACTTACAATTTAATTGTTAATTAAACATAAATATTGTCAATAATTAACTTAGAATATTAAGACGTTCATTCAGAAAGTAGATCTGAAAATGAAACTTATTTTTAAATTGGGATATTCAACCCGAATTGATTGGAAAATTAATCGCATTGAATAAAAAAGATTTTTTATTTTTTTGTAAGAATATCCAAAATTATTTTTTGAGACGAATACATTATTTCTAATAATGATTTACAACAATATCAACGCAGTGTAAACAGTTTTATATTATTTGAAAATAATATTTTATTATCATTTAAATAATTTAAATTTCCTCTTTTTCAAATAATGCTTGAGCTCATGTGCTATTATTTAAATTTTTAAAAAGTATTGTTTTAGCAACCATAAGATCTGATCTTTTAAATGATATATAAATATTTTTGATATCACTTAAGATTGCAAAGATATTAATAATTTAGTACCGGGCCCTACAGGGCCCGTTCGGTCAGAAGGGGTTAATTATAAAATAAGAACAAGTAATTTGACATAATTTTTACGTACATTGAAATTAATTTTAAAATAGATTAATTTAAAATATTTACTTAGAGAATGTACATAAATCAAATTTATATTTAACTTGGAATAGCAATGTGTCAAATATCTCTGATATAATAATTTAATTAAATTTTGATAATAAATATTTTTATAACTTTATGATTAAAATCGATATTAAATATTATGTCACTATTAAATCGTAGGATGTGATTTAAAAAATCCATTAAATGACATATCGCAATTAATATTAAAAATAAAATCAATATTTTACAATTCAAAATATATTTTAACAAAAATCAAATGCATAAAAAATACTAATATTTAGAGAAATCATAGATATTGTTCAAAATGTTTCGAATTAATTGTAATAGTTATTATATGAAATTATCATTGCGTAATTTTGGAAAATTATTAATGTTTATAATATTAATTTATCAAATAATTGAATTAATAATAAATTATCTGAAATTTCAGACCGTACTTAAAATGGAGTTTAAACTTTCGGATAAAAGAGATTTTCTGGAGATTATGATGTGTGTGAATCATGACGTTAATAAACAAAGTAATGATTCCATTTGGAAAATATTTCTAAAAATTTCGGATTATAATGAAAATGGGATGTCTTAAATTATTATAAAAATGAAATTATTGCTGAAATGAGATTAATATTTTGCGATATGACAACGAAATTACGAATCAATAAATGTAATATTTATTTGAATGAATCACTATATTCCAGTAATTATAATGAAATTGTAAAACGTAATCATAAAGGTGAATGTTTTAGTTTATTTAAAGATTTCATCTTAAATTTATTAAAATTACCGATGGTAAAAAATTCACTTTTGCAGGTTATGAATTTAAATAACACATTAACTAATATTTTAAATACAATAATACATTCCTTAAGAACATCACCACAAAAGTATTATAATGAAAAATTGACATTTCACAAACATAAAAGTTATATGTATTTTATAACTGCGATTACTAAAAATCTTCAGCCGCCGTATGATACTAAATTTTATAATTATGAGGAAAATATTGATACAAATGAATTGCAATAATATGATAATTGTGTTGAAAAATGCATGAATAATGATAGAAATATTTTTAATTTCAATAAATTTGTAAAATTTAATACAATCAACAGAAATAGTAAATTCGTATTTTCTACACGAATAAATGAGACAAAAGAAATTGCTATTAAATGTCAAAAATTTTGTCCTGTCGATTGTGTAATATATCATTATACAATAAAATTAGTGAAAACAATAGATATCATTTTTCCCAATTATTATTTTATCGATCATTACGCGAAAAATTATATTCTGATTATTTACCAATGATGTCATTAAATGATTATTTATGTTCGTTTTGTTCAATTTTTAGTTTGTGGTTTGGAATATCATTAACAAATTTAAATGTAATTATCGCAACAATTATTATAAAATTAAATTATAATTTTAAATTTATTAATTTAATTATAAATTAAACAAATTAAACAAATTAATGCTGAAATTAGTCTTAATATATTTAACAATTAAACTTATATCATTATCAGTATTTCAATATTTGTTATTTGAAACAATTATTAGAATCGAATATAATTCTAAATTTTATTTTCCTCCGTTTGTAATAAAAGATATAATTCCACGATATAATAGCAAATTATTGAATGATTGTTTTTTGATATTAAATAATATACAAAAATTGAATTTAATACATTCGTGCGAAATTAAATATCGTGAAAATTATCAGTGCAATAATTTTACAGAAACAATTACAATTATTTACTCTAATATTTATGAAATGGTAACGGCATATTTTTTTAATACCAAAATTGAGAAACTGCAGAATCTTGTGAATTATAAAAATTTAGAATTACCATATTTATTAATTAAAGAATAATTTATGATTGTATATACGGTATATAAAGCATTAGCGTGTAATAGGATTGCCAACTGTCCTGGTTTGGACTGGATTGTCCAGGTGAAGTCATTTGTCAATGTCCGGGTGTACCCTTGGCCTGGACACAAAATGTCCAGGCGAGCAGATAAATGTAAAATAAATCTATTTCAATATGATTTTTTAATGGCATCATAGTTTCATAATATTAGTTAATGTTTATAAAATTTAATTTGCAATTGTGGGATTTTAGCGTGCCTAAAAATAATAAAATTTTCATATCTGAGATTTAGCTGAAAATATTTTTCTATAAATAGTAATAATTATGCAAAAAATATTGTTTATTAAAATAAAAAGCGTCCAGGTTTTTGTCCAGGTATGTTCAAGAAAATGTCCAGGTTGTCCAAGTGAGGAGGTGTAAATGTCATGTACTGAGCAGTTTTGGAGTTGGCAACCTTACCGTATACGCGAACATCCAAACGGAGACGTGCACTGAATACATAGTTCAGTATATGTTATGCAATACCAGTAGTGTATAACCAGCGGTTCGTGGACACACGAAAGTACGAGTCTACGTCACCTCAGAAAATCCAACTAAAACCCCTCTTTCCCAACAAATTTTTATCAAAGACATCAGAAAAGCACTCATTTTTAAAGAATCCACCGGAGACGCCAAATTTTAACATTTTACACTTTCTTACGACCTCGTACCTCATTTCATCCAAAGTACGAGTCTACAACCCTCCATAAATCCAAACACAGATCCTCATTCACAACGAATCTTATATCAAAAACATCAGAAAATCTCATTTTTAAGATATTCAACGGAGACTGATTTTTTACCATTTATCCCTCTCGTACAACCTCGTATCTCAATCGATCCTCTAAAGCCATTTGTATTATTGATTTTACGTATACTTATATCCATTCAACCTCACTTGTTTGATGTACTTCTTCCTTGAAAAGAAGTTGGTTGATTTGACAAACTCAGCTTCTCGTTTTGAAACATCCGACTCATTCAGTTCACCACTCTTATAAAGATTGAGTTGTTCTTGATATAATTTAAACGCTATTCGATACTCTTCTAGCACCTGTCACCCCTATACTCTATAATCTCATGAAAACACCGTTAAAACGCCAAAAACTTTGCAGTAATCAGATTGCTCCGGTGTCATCTCGCCCACCGCCCTAAAATCGCCTCGATCTTGCGAAAGACTCAATATCAAGATCGCGTGAGACAAAAAAGTCTGACGTCATTCCCCCTCCCCATCATCCTAAAATTACAAACACTTCGAAAATCCAAAAGTTGACAGTATGTGTGAGTAATTACTAATAAAAAAATAAGTGAGGAATAAGGTTGTAATCACTAACCAGCTTACTTTTAGGTGATAAGTTTTACAACTAATAAATTTTAGACTATATACGTATTATAGTTGTAAATTATTGTCAGTAGATATGACGATGCAGATTTCATCGTGCAATTTTTTTAAATAACGGTAATTAATATTTGTATTACCTGACGTCAATGATAAATTAGGATTGTGCCGCCTAAAGAAACTTTGACACACCAACTATATATAAATTTGAACATACCTGTGATAATATCACTGTTCAACAAAACTGCTTAAATATTGAAACTCATAGGTCATGAAGCAAACTATATTCTGCTCGATAGTATTAGTTTTTTCTCTTTTTAAAGTTCATGGTAAGTGATGATAAAAATAAAAATTGTTGGTTTTGATATTTTTGTAATACACGTTTGTCATTTAAGTGATTTTTTCTCCTAGGAGTGACCGCTTTCTCTCCCTGTGGAGGTAGCGATTGGGTTATCTACGAAGATGAAAAATGTTTTAAGCTTATCGATAAATTGGTAACTTATGATGAGGCTGAAATAATTTGCAATGAAGAAATTATGCAAACTGGTTCCTTCATTCCAACTTTAGTATCTATAAAGTCTATAGCCGAACAAGAATATTTGAACAAATATGTATTTGATATATCTGTTGCTATAGACAATGTTTGGATTGGGGCAAAAAGACTGTCAGAACACGATTTTATATGGAATGATGGCTCAGACATGGATTTCACCAATTGGGGTGAAGGTAGTCCATCTGAAGAAGTCGAAAAAGATTGTGTGCAAATGCAATCAAAGCTGGCAAGACAATTTCCTATTTCTAAACTTGAAAAACATGGTGTTAACGGAAAATGGACTGATGTGTCTTGCAAAAAGAGAAATTTGGTTCTTTGTCAAAAACTTCAAATTTGGTCATTTCCGCAATTACAAAAGACACTTTTGGATGTCAGAGATAAGCTCAACGATACCCAAAGTGAACTGCACAGTACTAAAAAGCAGCTCGAAAATACAAGAACTTTACTAACAGATACCAGAAATCAGCTAGATGATACTCGAAAGAAATTGGGCACATCCGCTCCATCTGGTACCATCGCCTTCTTTGCCAGAAACACTGCACCTACAGGTTGGCTTGAGGCGAATGGGCAAGGGGTCTCTCGTACCACGTATGCCGATCTATTTGCCGCTATTGGTACAACCTTTGGCAGTGGAGACGGTAGTACATTTCAACTGCCCGATCTACGTGGTGAATTTATCAGAGGTTGGAGCCATGGACGCGAAGTGGATAAAGATCGTGCTTTTGGCTCATTTCAGTGGGGCTCAAATATTCCAATGGTTGGGTATGTGGATGGTAATTGGCGTCGTGCTATTGCAGATGCTTACCAGGACAGTTGGAGTTTCGCGGGCAGTACCTTTGATGAAGGCTTTGAGCCAAATGTTCCTTCCGGAGAAACTCGTAGCGGAACAACTTTTCCTAGTATGGACATAGTAGGATATATTGATACTACAGTTGACGGGACAATAACATCATGGAATGTTCTGAAGGGTACCCGCCCTCGCAATGTTGCCCTCTTAGCTTGTATCAAGCACTGATGATTACTCCGATAAACATCTGTCTTTATTATCCGACACGTACGAACTAGTCGATGAGATTTTGCTCTTATATAAGCAAAACTCACTAAAATAAAAACATTAATATCAAACCAAATAAAGTTGAAGTACCAAGTAATACATAAACTCATACTCTCAGCCTTTTGTTATCAAGGCAAAGTGAACTAACTTTATCATTAGCATCATAAATGTGCTAATAAATGGATAATTTGTTAGAGATCAAAATCTTAGTGCTACTTATTTTTGTAATTTATTTGTTGGAAGGAATTTTTTGGTTCGTTTCACTCAATATGTTGCATTACCTGAACTAACCTCAAGTTGTGACCATCGACAACCCCACCGACAGTTCGTAAGTGTGTGTAACATTAACTTTTACAAATTCTTCAAATGAATTTGTGAAAACCTAAGACAATTGTGAGTTAACTTAAATTTAAAACTGACATTTCAACGTCACAAAAGTATACGTGACAATAATTGGAGGCACCGCTGGGATTAAAGGTAATCAACTGTTTACCGTTTCAACATGTACAACATAAGTGATTCAGAAAACGAAGCAGAAGTACTGAAGACACATCTGTAATATCATAAATATTTTTTTCCATTCCGAAACATTTTATATATATATATATATATGTTTTTAAGTAAATAATTAGAAAATTCTGAACATGACTTTAACCTTTAAATAATAATTCGAAACAACATTCAGCTTTTGCAGTATTGAAATATTTCTATTATTTATATCACTGTATATGCCTAAACATTTCTCCATCCCGGTACTAAACGCGTCCTGTTCAAGGTCTGATCGAGACAACGGAACACAACTATTCATTTATGGTTTGTCTAGGTCAAACTAAGACAATTTGCCAGCCTATAATAAAATTGTAATGAATACATATGTTATTTTGATTTGGTTTTATATGAAAGTTTTATATACTTATTTATTGCATAAATAACATTATTATGTATGAAATGCGATAAATAAAATAAAATAAAATAATAGTTTTTACGCATATAAAATAGGATTAGATAATATTTTATTGCATCTTAAATACAAGAAGACATAATAACATGTACTAAGTCTTGAAATTACAAATTTATACATTATAAATAACATTTAAAAATTCTTTTGAATCGATTAAATTTCTAAAATTAATGGGTAATGAATTATATAAAATTGACATACGATAGAACAATGATTATCTGTTGAATAAAGTCTGTTATAAGGAATATCAATATTTAAACCGTTTCGTGTATCTTTAAAATAAATTCCATTAATCCAATCGTTTGGAATTAGGTTGAACTTATGTCCAATTTTACACAACAAACTTATAGTTTTAACATTTCTTCTCTTTTCTAAAGAATACATATTTAAAAACGTTAATCTTTCATTGTAATTTAAATTATAATTCCCGATTTTATAACAGATATATTTTGTTGCTTTTCTCTGTATCTTTTCTATACGTTTACATTGAGACGGATTTACATCACTAATTACACTTCCGTACTCAGTTACCGGTAATTTTTATGTATTATATAATCTTAAAAAGTGTTTCCGTTTACATATTTTCGTGTGTATTTGAGCATAGCACATTTCTTATATGCTTTTTTAATTAAATTATTATAATGGACATTAAATGTTAATTTCGCGTCTAAATAAATTCCTAGATGTTTAGGAGAATTTACAATTTCAATTATAGAATCATCTATTTTATAATGATCTAAATTATAGAATTTTTTTCTTCTAAATCTAATATGTTTGGTTTTACTTGAATTAATATTTACAACTGCTCTTTCACCAAACCGAAAATTATCTATATCTTTTTGAAATTTTTCACAATCATC
>LBFL01025499.1:0-10542 GCA_000988845.1 Hypochthonius rufulus
TTAGGAGGACATTTAATAATTAATCTCTATTTAATGATTGTCGCAATTAATCTCCTGAACGCTGAGACATAAAATATATTTTGTAATCACTCACTGAACATAGGGTATCGTTAAAGGGTATCGTTAAAGACAAATATGTTTAAATCCATTCTCAATCTCCATTCTGAATCTCCAGATACTCTCTTCACTAATCCCTAACTAATAAGTGTGTACGTTTAACTGTTAGAGAATATGTGATGCTTAAACGATATTTGTGCAAATTATTGATTAATTATAAATTTATTATGCGTGTACATACATAACATTTACCTTTTATTCTGCTAAACACTTTAGCTGAGGCATTATTAAGTCTGATGAACCTGCACATAAGTATTTAGTTTTCGCAACGCTCAGAAAAAGACTGATAATATAATTGGGGATTCACTAATCAATAAACGGGCTTTAACAGTGTCGGAGTGCTCCTCATTGAGGAGTCCTGAGGACTCCCAATTATTACTTAATATTACTTAATATCAGTACAAATTTTTACATCACAAACCATTGCATTATTTTATATGAAAGATAAAGATTTTTCATATAAAGTTCATTAATTGACAAATCAATATGTAACGTCAATTACATTCACGAGCGATGACAGAAGGGGAATGAGCGTTTTATTTCACTAACAATATAAGCACTAACGAATTCAAAGTAAAAAAAGTAAAAATGGGTAATCATATGCTAAAAATGCATAATACAGTCTAATACAGTCTAATACAGTCTAACCAATACAGTCTAACCTCTATAATTTGACACTCTCTTTACGACTTCTCTAAATCGACCATATTAGGGACCATATTAGGGACCAATGCTAACCGATGTAAGCTAAAAAATAGTCTAATTTCACAATTGTCAATTTTGACGAAATTGTTTTAGCTGATTGGGGTGAAATTATAGAGGTTTGACTGTACTATGGCATAACAGCATAGTGCTTCCAATATTTCCAGTATTTAATTATGTATTTGTAAAACAATTAAAATGATTTTGATGTGGCAAAACAGTGGCAAAACAGTGGCGATCACATTTTTATGGTATAAAAAATTATAATTAAAGTCATTAATAATTTATCGGAAAATGAAAATTCATTGCCATTCGCAGATGTTTCTTAATGTTTCTTTATGTTCATATTATACATTAATTATTTTAAGCATTATTATGTCATTTTCATTTTATCAGACATTTATATACTCTTATTGATTAACACTCTTTACACTGAACCATTTTAATTGCAAAACTTTACTCGACGAAAGGAGACAAAAAATTATGTAAAACAATATAAACTGCCAAAAGCTATACTAATATTTCCATTACCGAATACTCAAGTATATACAATAACTATCATAGCAAAAATGCTGTCATTCGTCCGTCCGTCATTCCGTTCCCACCATACTTACCACCACCATACTTACCATTGTCAGAGCACGAATTCACAATTCAATGCATTGTTGATGCTATAAATGCACGCGTAAGGGACTCACGACCATTGTGTTGATATGGGCGTGTGTTGATATGGGCGTGTCAGTCCCGCTTACCTATAGCAACACCGTAATTGCATTGTTTCTATTATATAAGTTGAGCAAAAGTTTCGCGCAATTTTTTTATTATTGTAAATGGAAATGACTGCTGAGATATGACAGCGAATCACGGGTTTTATGTTTATTCATATGATTTCTTTGACAGTTCCGGACGGACATATTCAAAATTTGCAAAAATTTTTTAATACATGTGCAGGCATTAACATTCCGTTCCCTTCACTTGGAACATGTATTAAAAACTTTTTTGTAAACACTCGCAAATGTATGAAACTATTAGTAGTAAAATGCAACAGAAATTTGTTCCTCAGAAAAGTTATATGCGAATTATTATTTCGCATATAATAAAGTGTGATATTTATTTGTACATTTTAAGCAGAAATGAGTACACAATAAAGGACTTAACGAAATGACATCGTAACAAACATAATTGATTTGTAAGAATTGTTCATCAATTATGGAGTTATTGTGTGACATTACATTTTATGCAACAATGATTGACCTCTGCAATTGCATAGGAACGTGATTGTTGTGGAGTTTCGGTACGTACATGCATGGATCATGTGTCGTGCGCATGCGCATGCAATGGTTGTTGTGGTGTTTGCCATTTCTTCGCTGTGAGAGCATTTAGTGTTAGTGATTCGCAATGTCTGTGTCTGCGTGTGGAGTGTACATTCGTTTGGTCTTTGTTTTTATGACGCGATTAATATTTACATAAACATTGGGATTTACGGGAAATAACGACTGAAATGAGATTCGGGATTTGTCCATCATCAGCATCAGCGCATTTGAACCATGGAATTACCTGCGATTGAAACGAATGTTTTCCTAATATTAATGTTGGCGATGGTCGCGTCCATCGGCGGTAAAAGAGGTATGTCTGTGTGTGTCTGACACTTGTAATGTAATGGTAGTGTAAGATATAGCTCTAGGGTAGGGTCAGCCCCCCCGGAGTGTGAGAGATGAGCCCCGCCCTGTGAATAGTCGAAAAATGGGACGTTTCATCCCCAATCCAAATTGCAATTCTCGAGCAGACCCCCGGTGCGGTCCGACGCCCCTCCCTGAGCCGTCGGACCTGTCGAATGCTGCGAAACATGAGCTGACGGAACAGGTTTTAATACGGGTTTCTTCAGTCCCCTCTCATTGCGTTTTGCGTGGTTTTTTAACTTAACGCTAAAGTTCGTTATACACGCGAGTTAAGTGCAAATCAGGGTTTAGGAGAGGGTCATTCCGATGGTCGACACACGGGAAGATGTGATATTCAATGCCAAAAATTGCAATTTTCTTAATACATTCTCAAAATATAATATGTAAATGTGTAATATAAATGCATATACATGTACGTAATCGTATGGTTTCACTTGAATGTTATCAAAAATGAGGTGTCGACATAACAGGTCCCGATATACGCCATAAATAGTCCCTTTCGGGCCGCAACCGTATTCAATAGTTTGGTCTTCAATTTGCTTCATGAGCCTCTCTAACATTTATGCCAATTAAAGTGCTTTCGCCTCTCTTTGAAGTGCCATCACCTCTCTCTGAAGTAACATCACCATCCCCATCATCTTCCAATGAATGTGTTTCTTATTTTCACCATTCAATTGATTCCTTTCAACTGTTATGGCATCTCACGAAATACGAAATATTTTTCACTGAAAATGTTAAGGGACGGGCGATAGGATCTGCGAACTATGCTCGCAGAATGGGGCAGAATGGGGCCGCACGTCTATCATAACATACCATTTCAATGATGAGATAATGAAATATGCTCAATTGAAATGCCCCATCAATGGAATCGTTACGACAATTACTTAATGTTAGAGGTTAGGGAAAGCAATTGTTTCGAACACCAAAGGTTACGATCATTATCAGTATGTCATTGTCGAGTATCAGAGCTTTCGATGTGTTTTTAATTTAAGCAAAACATATGCGTATATATTTAGCCAAAACTCATAATAAAATATACTTAATGTTAAAGTGAAAATCTTTAAAATTCAAATCTTATGATTTCGGTGTAACAATTGTTTGTTTTATTCATAAAGTCATACAAAACTAAAATTTGCAAATATCTGCATTTGAGTGGCCCCACGATAATTCAATGTATAGGGTGACGACCATGACAAGTCTGACCACCATGACCAGTCTGACCGGCGTGAGATGAGGTGTCCGTTGTGAAACATAATCAGTTTGTCAATGATGACTATAGAGGTGCTCACCCTACAAATATATATAATTCGGTATTTGTAATTCAGGATCACGCTCTGCATTCGTAATATAAATGCATATGACTGTATTGGAACGTTCGCGGTTCCAATTCAATTGCATTTGTCTATTCAATTGCTTCTCATTTGTGAGTTCGTATCGCATACATATTGACCTATTAGTGGACCCGAACATTAAATTCTCTACTCTAATGTTAAACTGTTAATACCGGTGACTTTTACTGTTATTTGTCAATCACAGAGTACTCATGAGGGACACTCTCATATGGAGATTGGGAATGGTCATATGTTTGGCAATGTATGTTTGGCAATAACATTCCGTGACCATTCGGACCCGAATCAGCTCTGACATGACCCGCACTCCCCTAATGCTCATTATGTAACACCACTGCTCAATATACTCCATACGCGTGTTATTATAATAAACAGTTTCAATTATTGAGAAATTTTTGATTTATAATTATTAATAATTTAATGTATATTAAAGTACATATAACGTATGTCTGTTTAATTATATTAAATTAATAAACTCTTGACAATTGTAACTGTAATATGCACTGTCAAATGTAAAATGACAATGAAATAAGCATTACAATGAAATTGATGATTACGTAATTAACGCAATGAGTAGAAATGATGGAAATTGTACATATACTTGTATTTGTACATATACTTGTATTTGTATTTCACCAAAATTTGTAGAAAACAATAGTTTTATTTACATAATGAAAAGTACAAATGTTTCACCAAAAATGTCTATAAATGTCTCTATAATATTATTTTTTAAGGTATGACTTTATATATTTCATAGACAATCGTCCCCCGCGATACCGAACATTATACGCATGTGAAGGGTCACTCCTTGAAATAGTGTGTGAAGAGGGAACGTATATTAATTTGATTCGTGCCAATTTCGGACGATTCTCGATTTCGGTCTGTAATGACAACGGAAATGTCGAATGGAGTGTCGATTGTATGTCGCACCGCTCATTTAGAGTCATGCAGGAGAGGTATGCACGTATAGTCACGTATATTCATTATAATTATTAAATAATGCAATTGTTTGTGGCAAATATTTACATTAAAGTTTTCATTAAATCGACACAGACCTGCACAGGAGATAGGAGAACGGGGGTTTTCCCGGGGGGGATTTTCAAAAAGCTAGAAAACCCATTAAGTTGCGTTAAAAATTGCAGATTAGCATCCACTAAAAAAATTGCAAATTTTAACCCCCCTCCTCGAGTCCTCCGTCCGTGTCTTTTAAGTAGAATCTTATAAATTATAATTATGCACTAATCTATTGCTATCATTATACTAACATTTTCGTGTATTAAACTAATTGAGTATTTTTCATTTTAATTTTGCATGAAATTTCCAATATTAATAATTGAATTAAATGGTATTATATAAAAGATGCCACAAACTGCGGTATTGCAATTTGACTGTAGATGCGGACACATTTAATGACGATCCGTGTCCACATGTGGTTAAATATTTGGAAGTGCAACACTCGTGTGATTCATTTACGAGTCATAAGACATTAATGCCGATATTAGGTTAGTTATTGATAAATTATGTTTAACTTACAGCTGTGGGATGCGCCGTCAGTGCACTCTTCCAGCATCTTCATCAATCTTCGGTGATCCCTGTCGTGGAACGCTCAAGTATCTCGAAGCGCATTACCAGTGTATGCCATCAAAAGGTATTGACAATTAACAATGCTATCGCATGGTTGTGAATATCAGAGTCAACAATGAATTTCGCGATTCTTTTCAATGGATTTTTATTTTAAAATGTTAATAATTAATTTAATTGATGATATTAAACATTACTTATATTAGATGCTGCAGCATCAGTGACTACCCCAAAGACGGTCAATGGTAACAATGAAGTGACCCATCATAGTCCGTTAATCCCTCCGCCGTTTCACAATCTCAATACTAAAGTGATATCGTCAATTGAGTCAACTGTTGCTTCACACCCAAAGATAATCTTTCCTCAGCCGTCAAATCCCATTGTAATTGCTCCACAATTGGATAAAGAGACACAATCACCAATGAGTATACCTGAAGCGACATCGGATGTCAGTTCGAAGAATAATGATAATGCTAATGATAATGCCATTCCACCGCCGCAAATCGACTCACACGTGGATGTGGATATTGAAACATCGAGAAAAGTGCCGAACGATGTTAACAATGAAATTCATTTCTCATCATCACCGTCGCCATTAGAAACAAAAATCACTTCCGACGATTCGATTATCGGTGATAATTTTTTGGCCGATCATTGTCCACTTAACTATTCACGCGGTCTCTATTGGAATTGGACGTTAGCAGGACATGTGGCAATTGTTGCATGTCCCGGTGGTGCTAAGGGAATGGCGCGATGGTCATGCACATATGTGGATGATAGACCCGTATGGACACCACCGATTGGACCGGATATGTCCGATTGTGCTTCACTTTGGCTCATACATTTAGAAACCAGAATTAAGAAAGGAGAATCTGTTGTGTCTCTAACTGAAGAATTAGCAAAGAATTGCAAAGAAAGGATATTATATGCGAGTGATTTGTTCCGAATCGCGGATATTATTAACGAATTAATTGAAAATATGGACGGTGCTATTGAAGAGTTCGGTAATGACCACGAAAGGAGAGTTCACGTTCTTAAAGAACTGCTGAATGCCGTTGAGGATGTCGTGTCTAATGTTTTAGACGATTATCAAAGAGATTCATGGAGAGAGTTATCGTTTAACGAACAGAGAATTGTCGCATCCGCTATGATATATGCTTTGGAAAGGATCAGTTTTATATTTGCAGAGAGTAAAACATCTCAAAGCGATTATATACGTGCGCATTCAAATATATGTGAGTCGATTCAAATATGTTTTGTTATTATTACAATTATTACAATTCTATTTAACGCTGTTACAGTTGTTTCTGTTCACGTCCGACACATCTCCGCATTAACAAACGGACTCACTCTGCCGCCATCGGATGCAACCAATGACATGCCAATGGTGGTCACAACACATTCAAATTGTATTTATTTTCCGTACGAAACTCTTCTGCAACACGCATCACCATCGGGTAATGTGAGAGTCGTTTTCCTCATGTACAGGAAATTGGCACCGCTTCTGCATCCCGACGGTGATAAAGAAACGGATCATATACCAATAATGAGAGTTTCGAACGGTCACACTTCACATGTGAATATATCGCGGGTTATTAATTCGGATATCATCGGAGTGATGATAAATAAAGAGCGATTCACTCCATTAACTGAATCGGTTCATTTGACATTAAAGCACACACATGATGAGAAAGATAATGATCGCGAAAGATTATCCAATAGTAAATGTGTCTTTTGGGATATCGACAGACGAGAGTGGTCAAGTGATGGATGTATCACTGTAGAGAGTAATGCGACTCATACCGTATGCCAATGCAATCATCTGACAAATTTCGCCATTCTTATGGATATAAGTGATATTCCCGTATGTATCATCGATAATGTAATAAAAATTAACTAATTTTAGATTAAACTGCAGTTATCACCCCCAAATGAGTTCGCCCTGAGGGTGATTACATATTTTGGTTGTATTATATCGATCGTATGTCTTTTAATAACCATCACTACATTCGTCTCATTTAAGTAAGAAATTGCTGATAATTGTATTAATAATTGTATTAATAATTGTTCTTTTTAATAACATAAATTTTTAATTATATGATTAATTAGAAACCTAAAATCGGATCGCAGCACCATACACACCAATCTCTGCGTCTGTCTTTTGATGGCAGAAATGGTGTTTTTGTCGGGAGTGACCCAAACCCAAACCAAACTGATATGCGGTTTCATCGCCGCATCACTCCATTACCTGTTTCTATCGGCCTTTTCATGGATGTTTTTTGAAGGTTTTCAGCTCTATTTGATGTTAATTGAAGTTTTTGACCAAAATAAGTCCCGAATGAAATTGTATTATTTAATGGCGTACGGAATTCCGGGTATGATCGTCATAATTGCGGCGTCAATTGACCCGACATCGTACGGAACCGAACGACACTGTTGGTTGAGGACCGACAATTTTTTCATATGGAGTTTTGTTGGTCCTGTTTTGGCGATACTCTCAGCGAATCTGATATTTTTGTCGATTGCCATTACCACGATGTGTCGACATATGCCAAATTTGGTCAATAAAAACAAAGAACAGACTAAATTAACTGCTCTCAGGTAATTGTTAATGCAATGTTATGTTAACACTAATAATTGATGCTTTAATTAACAATTGTTTCACTTTTAATAAAAGCGAAGAGAATATTAACATTTTGAGACGAAAAAACTTAATGTATGATAATGATTTAATTTGAATTAAACAATTAAATTAATGCGATTATATTTACAGAGTGTGGATTCGCGGATCACTGTCATTGGTATTTATTTTGGGACTGACGTGGTCATTCGGCCTCTTGTATCTGTCACAAGAAACCCTTCCGATGGCGTATCTCTTCACAGTGACGAACTCATTTCAGGGAATGTTCATATTTGTATTTCATTGCATTAGCAATGAAAAGGTTCGCTCCGAATACTCGCGTCTCATGTCACGAATCAATTTAACTCCCGCGTGTATCAAAGATAATAACTCAAATAAATGTGAACGAAACGCTGTCCCAAACGAGGATCATCTGCAACCGGTTTCGTCAACGCAAAGGAGCAGTTTATACAATTCACCGAATAATTCCAATGCTAAAGATTCATCTGACGCTACAAATTCATCAGCAAATAGCAGCGGTGTTAATGTTGAACCCCTTATTGGTCATTCAGTGACAGAAGTGTCGCGTACGCGCGGAACACCGAAGATGCGACGATCCGCACATAAGTATTATCTCACTGATGATGCATCATCTGATTATGGGTGTAAACGTCTCGAGGAACAGAATTTAAATCACCATCACAGGGATTTGTACTCATTGCGACGCGGATACAACGGGCATCACGTCATTCATAACCCCACTAATTTTATTGAGCATATATATGAGTGCATAGATGAGGACCCTTATGTTGCGAAACTATTGTTACCCGCAATTAACCGGCAGATTAACGACGGTCAACATATTCGTACACTGAGCGATTCATCGCGACACTCCGATAATCATCCATTAATTCGTATTTCTTCATCATCAGCACCGCGAAATAATCAATTAAATAATTTACCTGCGATCGTACGTGACAATACTGCTATGAAAACGACGATTATCTGCGGTCAGCAGCAATTACCGCAAAATCAAATGACCACAATGGCAGTGCTCAACGGTAGTGAAGTGATTTGCTGCACTCTCAACGATCACCATTTATGTGATCATCCATTAGTGAGTGGTCATTCACTACGTGAAAATTCCATTGTAAATAATATAATATCATCGCATAATCATCATCTCAGCAGTGACTGTTAAACTGAATTTTTGTGAACACAAATGTGATATAAACTAATTTAATGGATTCGTTTACAATTGACATGAAAACCGCTCACAAATCATAAATCAATTTAATTGTATTTACATTAAATATCATTAATGTTTAATCGTTTCGTAACAAATTAATTCTTTTTGTAATGAATAAATTTTCGATAAATAATTTGTATGATTTATATCCTAAAGCCATAAAACATGTAAAAGCGACTCCCATCAAAATGTATGGTCAAAGATCATGATCATTGATTATTTTGATTTTACATATTAAAATTATACAATTAAATTAATAACGGATTAAAAAACATTTCAATTCGAATATTAACCATAAAATAGAAATACACCATAACTTGAATTTATGTGCCCCTACTTTTATGCCCTTTTTTATTTATGTCCCTTGTTTATGAGAATGTAATTCACTTGATATAGAAATTTATATATTAATTTATATATTAACCCTTCCGACCGACGCAACCGACCGACGCAACCGACCGACGCAACACTCAGCGAGTGCGGTCATTATAATAAGCTTTTATGATAATAGCATAGAATAAGAATTGACATTAATGCACGCATTTTCGCACGCGCATTTTAATAATTTTAAAATAATTATATTTAATGCAACAAATGAGTATATTTACAATTTAATTGTCAATAATTAGTAAATAATTAACTAAAAATATTGTTAGGAATATTGTTACGAATATTGTTACGTTCTTTCATTTCGTCGATCTCCTAATAATGAAACGGATTCTAAAATGGCAATATTCAACCCCAATTGATAAGAAAATCAATTGCATTGAATAAAAAAGATTTTTAATTTTTTTGTAAGTATATCTAAAATGATCTTTTGAGGCGGATACAGTATTTCTAATAATCATTTACAATACCATGTCAGTGTACAGTTTTATATGATTTATATGATTGGAAAAAAATATTTGATCATTTAAATAGCTTAAAATACCCTCTTTTGAAATTGTGACGGGACTCGAGGGGTCTGGCTATCTGGCTATCTGGCTATCTGGCTATCTGGCTATCTGGCTATCTCCCGTCGTGTACCACCCTTTTCTACGCTCAGCTTTGTTTTATACCGGGGGTAGTGTTTAGCCGGAATGGTGAAGGGGGCAAGAGCAGCGATCGCTCACAGAAGCAATCCGCTGAACTCTCTCGTGAGGGTACGGTTAGGAGAGTGACAGTGTTAAAATATGAAATCAATTTTATTAAAAGTTAAATTTACAGCGATCGTGTCGCAGAGAAACAGAATGTATTTACATTGGA
>LBFL01025523.1:0-23455 GCA_000988845.1 Hypochthonius rufulus
AAACATGGCCTAAAAATAATAACCGACGTTTATTAGCAGCTAATTAACTTTATTAATTCATCATATAGGGTGTCCTTAATTTTTGGAAAATTTCAGGGAAATCGGGAATTCACCTTTGGGTGACATTCCCTGTGAGATTATTAAGTAATATCGAAATAAAATGTTTAACTCTAAATATTTCTCTGCGCGCGCATTTCAAATCTCAATGTTACTATTAAGTGTACATTGAATATGAAAAGAAATTCTATTAAAAGCATTGTCACCGAATCGAATGCTCGAGTAGAAATTCAGTATTTGGAGCCATAAATGAGTATACTTTAGTGAGTTAACATTAACATTATTTTTTACTCTAATCTCAATGACACACTCTCCGCTGTTCCAATGCGTGAGATCGAAAAATCAATAATCCGTTCACAGCTCTGTTCGGTCCAAACTTTAATTGCACAGCCGTTTACTTAACTATCATTTTAGTTGACGGCACATTTTGATAGTGCCTCTGATATTGAACTTTCATTAAATCTATATTTATATGGATCATGATGGTGATGATGATGCGCATTCATTTTTTATTTGAAAATGAACTTTTATTTTTTGCTTAAACTATTGGATTTCAATTTCATGGGAGCATTGAGTTGCATCGTATTAGAGAATGCAATTTCCAGAGAGAGCCGAATGCAACACTTACATAACCCTCCTTTTTCATGATCTTTTTTCATCGCATTTGAACCTCACTCTTCGCTTCTCTCCTCTCATGTGCATGCAGCGAAAATTTAGTTTTAATGAGGCAATTTACTTGCCTCAGTTTTGACTTACATATACGTATATATACACGTATATATACGTATATATACGTACATATACGTGTATATATGTATATAAGAGTTAAGAGAACTGAGAGGGTCTTAAGCTTAACATGAGCGGTTCGAGTTTTTACTATTATCGTTATGATGATTTCACCGGAATCTTTGGCGTGCCTAAAATCAAGAATGTCATGACATTGTGAGAGTATGGAGAGGCAAATAGATACGGATGAACTTTGGAGATCCCTATTCTTATATTCTCTTTTCGGAGATGACATTTTATGTGAAAATGCATTTCCTCTTATTCCTTGAAACTTCTATTACACTATTATCTGTTTTTTAAGATTATGACTTATATAATGAGAGATATTTTTGTAGAGGGAAATGTTAGTATATATGTATTAATTACTTTCGCGTATATGACTCAAATGAATGTCAACATTTTACTCATAATGTTCTTTTATCTCATTCCTCTGTACGTACAAAAGGGGATCATAGTTATGTGCAACATTAAAATATAGATTTTTTCCTTTATGATTCTCATCATTCTTTTGAATCACATTTTCTTTTTTTTGAATGTAACAGCGTAATGTAATATTGAATAATGACGCGATATTTATTTTATTCCGTGATAATGAGTCACTGAGTCACTGAGTTTAGTCTAATAAATTGACCTAAGAATGCATTTTCAAAATACTTAATGACATTTTTTACACTTCACTAATAAATATATTCATTTAGTTATATGTAAATTTTCTTTTCTTTTCTCTTTGTATTGTATTGATTCATATGTTTGCGTACAAATAATTGACATTTTTTAGAATTTATGTCATGAAATTAACCATTGAATTGATTGTTATAACATACATGTACATGTGTAATGCGTGATTAACGAATATAATTTATTATGTGTAAAGCAATAAAATATTTAATGTGTTTATGTGTTTATGGAAAAACTTTTGATCTTTAAATTTTAGCCTTTTCGATGCATTAACAGAAACTAATAACAGGATTTCCCTTAAATAAGAACGGACTAATATTGGGATAAGGATAATAGTAGCATATTATTTTCGAAGGTTCAGGAAAAACATTTGTAATACGCAATAATTTCATATTTTAATTTCTCACGCATTAAATTACATAATCACTGACAGCTGAACATAGCTCTACATATGAATTTATTAATTGTTTAAATGCATGAACAATTTCTTTATTTAAATTCTATGGTAACAATAGTTTAGAAACAAATTCTTAGATTTCGATTTTATAAATTTTTTCAGTTTTAATAAAAGTTTAGAATTCTTAAATTCTATTGCATAAAATCGATTATTAATATAAAATAATTTAATAGTTAAACATAAATAATTTCATGTGCTTAAAAGTAAAAAGATGTGCGGCAATTTCGGAAGCGCCGGTACTTTTACTACATATATTCCCAATCAATACTTGGAACGTGCGCTTATTTTTCAAACTGAATGATCAGCATAATAAAGGGCTTTAATTTAAAGCGTCATATACAAAACTCTCATTTCATTTTTTGCACACACACATAAAACTTATTATTTATTCCTTCACATTCGTTACGTACAAATAATTTGCGACCAAAAGTTTGTTTAGAGATGCATATTTAATGTGTTTGACTAACAACGAATTGGATTATGCCTTAACTTATCTATTTCGTCGTTTCTCATATTAAACATTTATCTATAATCATGATTATTATAAATTCATGAGTTTAATGTTAATTTTAATAACACTTTAGATGCAAAATTACATCAGTAACATGCACATGCGACACTAAAGATATCTTCTGGTGTCAACACGTAGTCTCATTGGCTCTTTACCGGATCCGAAACCCGTCTTTGGTACGTCTTCGCGTTCCGATTTCCGGTAATTATATAATTAGCTAATTGTAGATAATTGTTTTATACTCGCATCCGCCATTAACAATTTGTATTCACAGATGTTTGTACTATAATCAAATCCCACAGAATTTTTAATACATTCACGTTTCTCCTCTCCTTTTCGATTCCTCTCATGTAATGTGATTATCTCCTTCCGTAGAGACACTTCTTCAGTTGGACCGTCAACAATTGCAAAAGCTGCTTCAATATTTAATAGCGGAGCATCATACAGAAGTACTGCCGACGGCTCAGAAATTAGCTGATGAGATCCTACAGACACGGTCCATAATCAATAAAATCGCGGGAGCCCCGGACCCAACTGCGGGGGCGTGTGCTGAGGATGAGCACAGCTGGCATTTGGACGAAGATCAGGTCAGCGAACAGGTCCGGTCGTACCTGTCACAGGGAGGGTATTACAACGCCAATAAACAGCTCAATGCTCTATTTGCCAAAGTGAGTAATGAAATTGGGTAATGGTGATGAGTTACGGTGATGAGTAATGCTGATTATGATATGCAAATTTTCAAATATGTAAATGTCAAAATGTGCATTAAAATGTAAGAATTGACACAGTTTCAGTGCACTCAAAAATGTAAAAATGGGAAATTATAATGTTCCATTTTAACAATTATAATGATTTTCATATTCACTTATGCTTTTTGTATAATTTGCTCATTATCAGGTGAAAGAAATGCTTCGTGCTAAAGACTCAAATGGTGCCCGAATGCTGAGGCTTATCACAGATCAATTCCTCGCAGACCCACGCTTACCAATTTGGAGATCTCAGGTTTGGCCCATCGCACCACACATTCATTTGCGTATTCATTTAATTTATAATTGTAATTCATTTGTAATTGCATTTTAGGGTACGCCAATGACTGACAAATGTCGCCAATTGTGGGATCAATTGGGAGCGCTTTGGGTTTGTGTTGTGCTGAATCCGCACCGAACTCACGCAGAAAAGCATCATTGGAAAACTCTATTAGAGCGATGGTCACGTTTGCACGTCTGTCCATTAGAAGATGCCGATTTCAGACCTATCAGCAGCTTGAGACGGAGAATGGCAATACTTGAATCGTCTGACGAAGAAGATGAGGAGTTTGATAGAGATAGGGATAGAGATGCGCCTCTTCCCGCGGCTTCGCGATTGCATTTAACTTCCCGCAGATCCTCATCGAACACCTCAAATGTGTCATTACCTCGTACCATATTTCATCGCTCACTCGAAGCATCACATCTCGAATGGGATGACCCTCATCTTCGCTTCATCCTCGAACATGACGGACCCATTGTCACTCATCAGCCTCATTCCTCTGATGCATATAATTATCTCGGTTATCCCTTATGGAACGGTATATAATTACCATTTAATTATTCTAATTTATTCCGTTATTCAATTATTAAATTATTAATTAAATTTTATTAAATACAATATTATTATTAATTACAGAGCATATCCCAACCGCGTGTGCACGTGTCGAAGCACTACGATCTCACGGTTATCGTCAGGAGGCCCTTCGACTTGCGGTAGCGATTGTCCGGACGATGAAGAAACAACAATTGGATTGGCAGGAGCGGTGGCAAATGGAACAGGGAAAACCCGGAGGTGATGAATTAATTGATTTCCTTGAATTAATTGCATACTTATGTATTATTAACGTGTAATTAATGCACAGCCTCAACCTCATACGGCACCAATTCCAGTCCCATCCATTGTAACACCGAAGGTTGGATTGGGAATCCATTGGACCCCATCGGGTCGCTCTTCGACACACTCGCCGAAGCGTCACTGTTGCCCGATTGCAAACCATTGGATGTGTATTATGGTATTCTCGCGGGTGATGTGTCCAATTGCAACAATAACAGTAACACCACGAGCAACAATAGTCAAATCGCGGCGATTCTACACGATGATCCCATACCTCCGACTCCGAACCCTCCCGTTGCTACAGTTAGGGAAAGACCACGATACCAGCATATCATAGTGCCGGGAACACGCGACCGTAACGAGACTTACTTAACACTGGCCATGGAAGCGGGTCTTATTGGTCTTGGACAGCAGAGGTTAATGCCCCCGGGTTTTTATGCACAAGAAAAGGCGTGTAAACAGGAGGATCGAATGATTGCCAAATTACAGGACATTGAATTGGACTCGACTCTCGTGTCCGTTCTGCGGAGACAGACGATGATCCTTCTCGAGGGCGGTCCGTTCAGCGGTTTGGGATGCGGCATACATCCCGAGAGTGTACCTATGCACACATTTGCCAAATATTTATTTAATGCATTACTTAATTATGATCAGGACTTAGCTTACAACACTGGTCTGAGAGCGATGAGGTATGTCATTGTATTTCGCAACAACGGACAGTGTCCTAATTATTGCTGATGTAATTGTAGGCTCCCAATACTCGAGGATCATGACGATCCTGACGATGCAGGAATTGGTATGCATAGCGGTATGTTAGGGCGGTACCCACGATGGTTTACCTTGGGTCACATTGAAATGCAACAATGCTCGTTAGCATCTACAATGCTATCGGCAGCAAAGAGTGATGCGCTCCGATTGCGAACAGTATTAAAGTCATCTCAGCGCAACATTCACAGCTCTACACAATTATTTAAGTTAGCGCAGGATGCATTTAGAATTGCGGCCCCAATCGATGGGGGTCCGCGACATCAGTCTCTGTTGAACGTGGCCTTTGAATTGGGTCTTCAAGTAATGAGGATGACACTGTCTTCCTTAAGTTGGCGCCGACGGGACATGGTCAGATGGTTGGTGACATGTGCCACGGAAGTCGGTCTCGAGGCACTCATTTCAATAATGCACAATTGGTACGGTCTCTTTACTCCGACTGAAGCGACAGGTCCTGTTGCGAGCTCAATAATGTCCCACGGCACTGTGATGAGACTAGGATTGGACTTCAATCAACAGGAGGAACTTTCCAATTGCGCCCGTACATTAGCATTACAGTGTGCCACGAAAGACCCCCCGAACTGTGCCCTCAATGCATTGACACTATGTGAAAGTGATCAGTTAGCTTTTGAAGCCGCATATCAAATTGTTGGTGATGCCGGCGCTACCGGCGTAATGAACAGTTCCCAATTGTTTACGGTCGCACGGTACATGGAACATCGCGGATATCCTCTTCGTGCCTATAAATTAGCCGTTTTAGCCACAAAAGGTGTGCACATTTCGTACAACGGTGACAATCATCCTTCCATCAATGATATCCATTGGGCATGCGCACTCGCACATGGACTGGGAAAGTCGGAACTGACCGGACTCGTGCCACTGTTGGTCAAGAATGTCCAATGCGCTCCTGTATTGTCGGACATTCTGCGGCGGTGTTCCATCGGAGCACCCGGAATGGGGACGTGTGCCGATGGGAAACGACGATGCCTGAAGCCTCTTCCATTAGATAAGCCTCCACTGCGGCAATTGCTGGACGCGGCGATCACTGCATATGTGAACACGACACACTCCCGCTTGACTCACATCAGTCCGCGTCATTACGGTGACTTTATTGAGTTCCTCGGAAAAGCGCGCGAAACGTTCCTTTTGGCTCCGGACGGACCTTTACAATTCGCATCGCTGATCGATAACATGAAAATGGTGTATAAAGGAAAAAAGAAGCTCATGTTTCTAGTCAAGGAACGGTTCGGATGACGTTAGCTCAAGTATTAGATGATCGCATTGTATTTAAGCAAAATGAACGATAATCCTTCCATTATTATATTTTCAAGAAAATGCCATTATTATGCAAATTCATCAATTATTATTTAATTGATTCTTATACGGGATGAGCTTTTAATGTGTTTCACTTTCCATTTTCGGCGGTGTTTTTACCTCCAAAAATAATATATATTTTAAGATCTCTTCCGATTGCACTTTGACTTATGATGCAGTTATGAGTTGAATTAGCAAAAGATGATGATACTACACTATTATTGGGTAATATTATTAATGCAGTCATATTCATTAGTACCTCATTTATTACCAAAGACTATACACAGCAATTGGAAACGCTAATACTGTAATTCACAGGATGACGATCGTGTCATTTGATCTGCGAAAATAATGAGAAAACATATATCAAAAATGAATGACATTTTATTAATGATGATCATATGATTATGATAATAATTATATTTGATGTTTGAAATATGCATCAAATGATATTTGAATACATTCCTTTTCTTATTGAAAGCAAAACTTTTACGAAATACAAATAATCATATCCTTTTTGATAGTAATTAATTAGCAATTATCGGTTTCACCTCTTTAATTAGATGCACCGCTGCAGTTTTGAATTATGTAGTTTATTATTGGATATTTTTATTACCAATTTTGATGTGTGTTGTCAATCATCTCATCATTATGTTCAATCATAATGATTTGATTTGTTTGTATAAAAAGTAAAAAAACTCTTTTTGTGGGAATCGTATAGTGCAATACGCACTTTTGAAAACGAAAAACAAAAATTTACGACACTAAAAATACTTTAATACTTTAATAGTTGAAAATATGCATTTTTCTGTTAATTCTGTTAATTGTTTTTTCTTTATTTCATATAAAATCGCAGGGAATTTCCAATTAATACAATGATATACAAAGGGAATTTACAAAGTTTTGCTATGGTAACTAATACTTTACTACTGTAACTCTCCCCTGTGAATAATCTGTGATCAGAATGCGTTTTAATTATTTTTTCATTACCGTCTCTGTAATTTGCATATATTGACAGAGGGAAAATGTTCATTTTGTAAAACTTATCAGTGATTTATGCAAAAATACAAAACAAAAAACTTAAGTATGTGTGTATGGGGAGAGCCCAATTATTCAAGAGTATCACAAAAAATATACAATTTTTTTATATGTTACAAAATTTAATTCATTTTTTGATGAAATAGTGAATTATTTTACTGTTAAATAATTACCGTCAAATCGCGTGTATACGGGACACTTAAAACTCAACTCAACCCTATGCGATAGTGACTGATGCTTGTATTACTAGAATAGAATGAGCATATCAAAAACCTGTTTTTTATTTTAGTTTTCCATTAGCATAGGGCTTTTGATTTTATGAGGTGTCCGTTATACGCGCGATTTAACGGTAACTCTTTCTATTCTCAAACTATTATTGTGATCTCCCGGTTCAGCCCTTTTCTGTTTAAGACATAAATACTAAAATTTTGTATTTAAGTTTTATCAAAATTTAGTAACAATGCTAATGACACGAGTGTCAAAATATCGAATATCCGTATGCCAATTAATTTCCCACAGTATTTTTTTATTTGAAATAATATAGAGAAATCATTACCCCAAACAATTTATTTTTCAGTAAATATATACATGTGTAAAGTATTGACACGAAAAATGCCACTAAAAATCAATGATGCAAAGTTTATAGTTATAAAGTAAAATGTTATAAATCACCATTTATAACTGATTATTGATTTTTTATGATTGAATCATTGATTTGTAATTTACATTTCTTTTTGAGTCATATGTTTACATTTATTTTGCAGTGATTCGCTGACTCAAAATTCTTAAACTGCATTATCTATTTATTTTGTTAACTCTTAAATCATGTAATTATTTAATTATTAAATAATGGCAACAATTGTAAACTGTGCTGTGTAAGTAATTATAAAAAGTATAATTAAATTCCAAATTTGATTATAAAATTATCAGTTTATTATCAATTGTCAATTATTAAGGAATACAAAAGTTTCAGGTAATGATTAGATTTTGATTTTGCACATTAACTTCTCTCTAAAGTTTATTATTTCTATCGTAAACAATCGGAACATAAATATTTAACAAATCTTAATCTTAATCTTAATCTTAATCTTAATTGATTAGAATTAGAATAAATTTATTTAATTCAGTTCCTAATTTTTTTGATATTTTCTAATTGCACAAATCAAACAATTTGAATGAAATAACAATAATTGAAAAAACAATGAAATTAGTCATAAATGGAAATTGATTAATCTTCAAATATTTCATCCTTCGATTTATCGTCCTCAAACAGTTTACGGATTACATTTTCTTTATCATCATTATCATTATCATCATTATCATCATTTCGTTTCTCTTCATTTTTCAATCGTTACATTGCATTTCATAATTCATTTCAATATCTTCATGATTTTCCAATTGATTTTCATATCTTTTTATTAATTTCATACGTTCATTCTTAAGACACTCCTCAAACTCTTTCTTTATTTTAACTTTAATTTCTTCAGAGATTCCCGATTCTTTCATAATACACAATACGAGTTCATTATACATTTTATCCTTAAATTTCATTAAATCAGTAATGATTTTAAATTGATTTTCCGAATCGATTCGTAATGACATTTGATTATTTATTTTTTTATGGAGAGTGTTACTCATACGTATAAATTCCATCTCTTTTCGTACCATTTTAATCTCTTCATTAACTGATTCTGTTTGAATAAGACTTTTCTCTAAATGTTCAATATCTTCAATGAGATTCTTATTCCATTCCATTGCAATGTTTAAATCCATTTCTTTATGTATTAACATTTGACAAACATCGTCATAATCTTCGCGCATCTTTTTAATCTCTTCATTATTTGGCTCCATTTGAATATGATTTTTCTTTAAATGTTCAATATCTTCAATGAGATTCTTATTCCATTCCATCGCTATATTCAAATCCATTTCTTTCTGTATTAACATTTGACAAACATCATCATAATCTTCGCGTATCTTTTTAATCTCAATTTGAAAATTGACATTTTCTTTTGTTAATTCATTTAATGCCTTATCATGTGTACACATGTCTTTTGTATTAACGTTCTTTAATAATTCATTTTGAATTGAGTGACAATTCTCGTCTAATTTCAAATGACCATTCCTTTCGATATAATTTGATAAACGATCGCTTAAATTTTTAAATTCTTTTAATTCTTTGAGACGTTTCAGTTTTGACGGACGCAATTGTTGCGGATATTCTGAAAATGAACTTTCCACTTCGGGTGCGATTTTAGAATTCGATGCTATTGATTCGGTTGTATCCATATCATCGGTTTACTTATTTAAGTGAAATTAAATTTTAAAAAATTTATTAATGTATTTCTGTAACGCAATATGATATAAAATGTACAATTAATGAACTGTGATTGAAATAAAATAAAATAAAATACTTAAATAGTCATGGTTCTTAGTGAAACGTGTGAGAGTATACTATTAAAGAGTACGGTATACACTCAGAGTACACACAGATTAACGCCAATGAGAAAAGTCTAAAGTTTTATTCATATGTTTGGTATTCAAATATTTTCCAATCCCAATGAAAGGATAAACATACCGTATTTATTGTAATAAATCCCCCCGGGAATTAATATTTCAAACCCCTCAAAGACCCGGCAATTAATTGAATCCGGGATTTACTAGAATAAATGCGGAATATCAGAAATTCTATGTGATTTTGGCACTCAATAAGAGTATATACATAGTAACACATATGATAACATAGTAACATGTATGATATGATATGATATGTATGATATGACTTTTCATAGAAATCCTTTACCAGGGATTGAAAACACCTGTAAATGCACATAAACCTCATCTCTCCCCTAAAATCTTTTGCAACCATAAACCACTATAATATATTTTTTACTCATATCTTTTGTTTATTCGTTTGTTTTGACTGATTTTACAAGACAATTGTGCCAAAAATATGATGTTCGAGTGCAATAAATATGTAAATTATATAAATTACTATCATTTGTTTTGTTAGTGTCATATTTAAATTATAACACAGAAAAAATGCAAATGAATATTAAATATAATTATTAACAATATAATTCATGAAATTTTATTTTATTTTAATACTTTTTATTAATGAAATCCAAAAAAATTTAATTGACATGATTTTAATATGTAAAAATTCGATATTTTTAAATTCATAATGCGATAAATGTAAAGGAAAAACCTTAAAATGTATAAATACATTGATTTAAAGAAAATAAATCATTTTAAATTCACACTCCGAAAATAAAAATGATTCAAATGAATAATAAATAAATTTAATTGAAATCATCATTATCTAAATCAATAATTTCAACATAATCATGATTATTTAGTCGTACTGAAGAATTATTCTGATGCTGCTGTGTGATTTCAGCACTTTTCTTAGCCTTTTGTTTCTCTTTGCGTATCTTTTCCTTTCTGAATGTGTCGTGCCATTTGATTAAATCACTAATAAACTCATCAAATCCCATATCATTAATCGAATCGATCACATCCTGAGCTGTTAAAGTCTTACGTTTCGCATTCGCGGCTATTGTATTGGCACATGTCGTGGTGTATAATATGAATATACTCGCCGCACGCGATATCGCGTCACGCGCATCGCGATGCACAATAACTCCATCAGAGATCGAATCTTTTATAATCTTTTGTACGACTGAAACCGGAAATTTAAAGTCTTCCGGATTTTGGGCCATTTTTTTATAAATGCGATTTAATTTTAATGAAATAATCAAATATATTTTATAAACAATTAAATGTAAACATAAACATATGTCTTTTACAATGGTGAAGAACTCAAAGGAGTTATTAGGGTTTAAGAAATTAAATATTTATGTGTCGATAATATTGGAATTGAATTGATTTAACGTGAAAATTTTCATTAAAATGCATTTAACAAAAATTGTATCATTTATTATTAATAACATACGTAAATGTATTATAATTATTATAATTTCGATTCAAATTTATTACTTAAATTCATTAATTCTATTTTTATCAATAATTATCAATGGAAAAATAAAAGAGGAAATTTAATATAAAGTAATGGAACATTTCTATATACTCATTTCACGCTTAAAGTAATGTAAATATAGTATATTGAAACATCCTAAATTAGCAGTTTCACATACACTAAGTATAACAAATTGATTGTCATGGAAACCGAAATTCAAAACATTTAAAGATGCACTTTAATAGTACAGTGATGCACTCATATGAGAGTTTCCATTAAATTTATCATTAATGTTATATTAATAAATAAGCATATAATATCAGTCGTTAATGCGCAAAACTGACGCATTATCCCTGTAATTATAATACAATTAAATATGAAAATGGGTCATTTCAGTTGAGTCTGTGCCCATCATATGGATCATGACAATCAATTTGTTGTGTATTTTGTGTGTTATTATTAAATGTGACGCATCAATTTATGTCTTAATTCAATTGAATATCATTCATTAAAAATGTTTTTCATATTTTACTATTAACCGAATGATCTCATTTAATTGTGAATCAATAAATTTTTATTATCATTTTCGTGATCACTTTTAATTAATTCGATTCAAAACTCAAAAATAATATTTCTTTTAATTGATTCATATTTATGTATACCTTAACATACGTTCATTAAGAACTATAAAAATGAATGTAATTAATTAATTTAATATAATTAATTTGTTTTATATTAAATATAATTATATTTTAATTAATTATTTTCAGACTCAAAAGATTCAAAATAACCCGGAATGTGTCAAAGTGATTATCCGGTGCCGACCGATGAGCGAAAAGGAAGTATCCGAAGGTCATAACCAAATTATCGAAATGCACACGGACCGTGGAATTGTGGAGATACGCAATCCAAAGGAACATAATGAGTCGAAACAATACATTTTCGATAGTGTCTATGATTGGAATGCGACTCAAACCGATCTTTATGATGAGATATTTCGACCTTTGGTCAGTTCGGTATTAGAAGGGTTTAACGGTACTATATTTGCCTACGGTCAGACCGGTACGGGTAAGACACACACAATGGAGGGGATCATTCCCAATTCATTTGAACAGATATTCAATTGCATCGGACGGACGCAGCATCAGCAGTATCTCGTGCGGAGCTCATACCTCGAGATATATCAGGAGGAAGTGAGAGATTTGTTAGCGAAAGACCAAAGTAAACGTTTAGAACTTAAGGAAAGACCTGACATTGGAGTGTATGTGAAAGATCTGTCGTCATTTGTGTGTAAAAGTATTAAAGAAATTGAACATGTCATGTCTGTCGGAAATCAGAATCGCTCCGTCGGCTCAACGAATATGAATGAACACAGTTCACGTTCACACGCGATATTCATCATTACGATTGAACACTCTGTGATAGGAATTGATGGGGATAATCATATTCGGGTCGGGAAATTGAATTTAGTGGATTTAGCAGGGAGTGAACGACAAAATAAGACCGGTGCTGTCGGACAGAGACAAAAGGAGGGCATTAAAATTAATTTGTCTCTCTCTGCATTGGGTAATGTCATATCATCACTCGTCGATGGTAAAAGCACTCATATACCGTATCGGGATTCGAAATTAACACGTCTATTGCAGGACAGTTTAGGGGGGAATTCAAAGACTGTTATGGTCGCTAATATTGGTCCAGCGTCTTATAACTATGAGGAGACTATGACCACTCTCAGATATGCTGATAGAGCCAAGAATATTAAGAATAAACCGCGTGTTAATGAAGATCCAAAAGACGCCCTTTTAATGGAATTTCAGACTGAAATTGAACGTCTTAAGCAACAATTGAATGAACGGAGAAATAAAAAAGATAATATTAAAGTTAACGGTAATAATACACCCGATGCTGTCACTGTTATTGATCGTGAAGCGACTGAAAAACTCGAGTTGAAAATTAAGGCGATGGAAAGTAAATTGTTATGCGGGGAAAAGGATATCATTGACCATACAAATGACCAGACAATTCAGTTGGAGATTAAGAGACAGGAATTGGCTCAACAGAAACAGAAGGAAATTGAGATTAAACAAAAGTTAGAGGAACACGAAGAGACAACAATAGATGTTCGAGAAACATTCACGTCTCTGCAACAAGAGGTGGAAATTAAAAGGAAAAAGTTAAGGAAATTAATTGCAAAATTACATTCGTTTAAAATTGAAATTAGAGATGTTCAAGAAACGAATGCGCGTGAAATGCGCGAATTCGAAGATATGCAAAATGACTTAATTAAGGATTGTAAATTAAGATACTTAATTATGGATAATTTTATTCCAATCGATGAGAAAAATAAACTTTTGATTCGCACGTCATTTGATGATGATGACGATAATTGGAAAGTGTTGAAATTATCCAATGATAATGAGATTATTAAAAGACCATCGTCATGCAAAGGAAATCGTTTTCCGATATCGGATTACGCTGAAATGGCAGCTACGGTCGGATCATTTGCGAGATATAAAATTGAAAATATTCACGATCTTAAATTAGATATGCCAATTCGTTCGACACGTGATTACAATGCTCCGTCATTATCTCCTCGCGTGAGAGCGGCTTTAGATAAGGCATTGAAAGGCGAAGATGATGTTGATATTGACGTTGAGTATGTTTTGATCATTATATTTATGATTAATTTAATTAACTTAATGATTAACTTAATTTTTTAGTTCCATACACTCGCGTAATGACTTTTTTAGTGCGAAATCGCGAAAACGATTATCGGTCGATGACCGTCGAAACGGAAGTGCATCGTCATTAATAAAAATGGATACTGATGTTGGGAAAGTTAAACAGAAATTGATTCGATCGGACACTGTCACTGTCAATCAACAGAACTATCCAAAGGCACGCGGATTAATTCGGAAATGATATGACGAGTTTAATGAGACGTATTAACACGTTTCAATTGTTCCTATTTTTAGTCATATGTTTACTTTTATATTTAAATCTTAAATGTTGAATTTTGATTTTATTTTTATAGCATTTTTATAATGCAATTACAATCCGGTGGTGTCTGACGCAATGAATCGAATGTCCGAATTTATAATTAATGAAAAATGCATTAATTGTTATATTTGTGATGTTTTTGATTCGAATAATTTATTGATAATTTTATTTATAAGAAAAATGAAAAAAATTTAAACGCAATAATTACAGTGATGATGATTGTGTCAAAATATAATTAAATTAAAAATTACATTCAAAATATTCAAATCCAAAAAATGTTATTTAAAAATTACGATGCCGTTGATCGTGGCGGGGGTTGAGATTGCATGGCCTGAAGTGCGGCCATCGGCGGCGGTGGAAACGGTGGTGGGACCTGTGGTGGTCTCATTCCGGGCATAAATGGTGGCGGCGGCATCATCATTGTCGCACCATGAGGTAGTGGTGGCGGCGGCACATTCGGCATTCGCCCACCCGTAGGTAATCGCATATTTNNACGAACGCCCGGATATGGACCGGGAATGGCTTTTCCCGCTTTAAATGCTGCGGCTTTATATTGTAAAAAGATATGAATAATTAAATATTAGACAAAACTAACATAAACTCTAAGATAATTAATCCCTATAACGTAAACCCTTTCGACCAGAATCTTTTAACCCTATTATATGTTATTTCAAACCCAATTACGTAAAAAACATTTCTAATGCTATTTCCGGTCGAGAAATGTTTACGATAGAGAGGTTTAACGTGTGTTGTAATGTCCATACTGGTGGCATCTATAAGGTGCTGTGCCTGATCCTCCATCCATTTCTGGTAATAAAATTTCACATTCTCTTTGTGTTTACGTCCATTACAATGAGTTTTACGGACCGACGGCTGAAAATACATACAGAAAATACTAAATTATTTTATTTATTATTTATTAAAAATTAATCAAAATTCAGTGATTACGATTTAATTATAATCAATAGAAATGTATTGTATTGTAATGTATTGTAATGTATTGTAATGTATTGTGTTACATAATTATTGTTATTAAATTTTTAATTTAAAAATATTAAACACATACAGAGTCATGCGTCAAAAACGTGTCACAATAATCGCAATAATATCTGAAATTAAAATATATTTTTTAATTAAATCCATATTTTTGTTAATGTCACTCATTACTTACTTCGGCATTACTTTTATAGTATATTTTAAAATTAATTTATCTTTTAATTTAATACAAAATTTAATATAAAAATTTAATTGATTTTTATTTCTATGATAAGAGAGTGAAAAGAGACCGTAACACACGGGATTTGTATTGAATGTGCACTTTGAAAGGGACCGTTTCTATAGTAAATACAAAATATTTAAACAAAATAAATGTAATGATTTATGATAATAATTAATTAATTATCGGATTTTTATACAATTAAATATTAATTTAGATTTGAGATTAATTTTATAGATTATTTCAATGAATGAGTACCGTAATATTTCATTAAATTAATATTAAAATTTCAAAAAATGTTTATTTTTTTGGGCGTAATTTATGGATAAATTAAATTTTAATTTTATAATGATAATAATCAATGATATGTATTTAAATAAATCCTATAGACACTCATGTTAAACTATGATATGAAAAATTAAAAATTTAAATAATGATCCCTCCAAAAACCCCCGGATTGTGACGTATCAACTCAATGGACCAATGAAAACGCTTTAAGCGGTTAAAATAGACACAAATGACGTTACAAAACCGCCTCTTTTAGTGTAAATGACACGCCTCAATCTTCCATTTTATATTACCGTTCACAGTTCACCATTATAATGAACACACTGTTCCGATACAATTAAATTTCATAACATTTTCACGTACCATAATTGTATTTACGGTATTTACATTAAACATAATAATAAAAAACAATGGATTTTGAAATAATGGAAATTGACGTGACTCCATCGACGCGCGTGCTTCGGCCGCGCGGACGTCCGCGACTCAATCCCCCACCGAAACTCACAAATATTGCCGATCGTTTAGACACCGGTTCTTTGGATATGGAATGTGAATGTGTCGATGATCCGTTTGCTGATGATATTGACATTACGTGTGAAGATGATATACTCACGGAACAACAATGGAACAATGCCATTGACGAGAAAAGGGAATACGAGAAATTCGCTGCCGTCATTAATGAAGCGAAACTCCACAATGGAACTGTTAAATTCATTCCGGAAGCAGAGGCAACAATGGATGTCGGGAAAACGACCGCAACAATATCAGAGACCATTAAAGTTATTAATATTAAACCTGTTGAGTCAAATGCTTATAACAGACGCAAACAGAATTTGCCGGTCATTGACCGTCACTCGATTCCGTTACTTTTTAATAAATCGCCGCAAATTCAAACACCGCAAACACCACTCCCATCGACATCAGTACAGACATCGCCACTAAACTTATATGTTCCCGTTTTGCCGAACGGTGTCATATCACCGGGTCTTTTGCTAAACAAAAATAATCAGTCACTTCCGATCGGCACCCGATTGGTCATGTCACAGGGTCAGGGACCATTGATACTGTACCCGCGCGGAGTGTTCACAAATTCCAATATAATGAGTCCAACAAATGTCACACAATTGAATACATCTCCAATTGCATTGAATTTTCAGAATCCAAATGTTAGAAATCCGTTGACATTTGTTACTCAACATCAGTCAGTGCCGCGACAGCGTATGGCTAATTATAGTCAAACGTCACCATTAATTAGAATACATTCGCCATCGCCAGTGATACGCAATACTTTGAGAGGTCAGAGACCGCAGACTCCCGTTTCATCGATCCCGACAATTGATTTGAAATCACCGATATCGGGTCAAAGGCCAATGGCCACCCGAAGCACCCGCAACACAAATCAACTCCCGCCACAGAATGTTAACCTCATTCAAAGTGCTGTCGCAAAAGGTAATTCTCCATCGTACTATGATGTGGTGTCGGATGTCCCTTCGAATGCGCCGATACAAAAATACGATTGTTTGGCTGTGATTAAAGGCGGCACCGGAAAGAAGCATCTCACCACAAAGACACTTTTGACCATTAAACCACTCCCATTTTCATGGCCTTCGACCATCGATGCCCTCATTCAGTCACTCGTAAAACTCGGTAATGATTTTAATGAATGTGATTTTATATGCATATTTAATTATCATATTTAATAATTATATTTAATTATCATATTTAATTATCATATTTAATTATATTTAATTATCGTTCAGATAATGCTCTTATGAAAGAGAAATTTAAAGAATCTCCAATCGCATGGATGGTGAATGCGAAACTCATATTCCCACCGAAATGCAAATCGTGTGGACCCGGGATATGCAATTATGTTCAGCGACATTTCGAGGGTCAAGAATATTGGAAGTGCAATGAGAAAAAGTAATGATTACATTATATTTATTATACTAATTTAATTAAACTAAATTAACAGATGTCAAAAACTCGAAGCGATACAACACCCGAGTGTGTTCGACACAATACCGTGCAAATCAATACCCGTCTCGAAACTGCTGTTCGTGATATACTATTGGTCCATTCAAGTCGATGTCGAGGATCTCATCAAAACGGGTCAAATCGATATACCGATTGACACTATATTTAGTATTTGGAGAAAATTACAAGAAATTTGCGCCGTGACATTAAAGAAGGAAAATCTGAAATTAGGAGCGACGAGAGGCGTGACGAAACTGATTGAAGTGGCGACAGTTCAGGTCGGCAAATTCTACATCATCGGGGCTATGGAAGTCGCGACCCGACGCTGCAAAATCGGGGTCATGCCTCATAACATGTCCGACGAACCGTTTCTTGACTTTATACGCAATTCGATTATTGTCGGTTCAGACATTAAAACGTGTGAATCGAAATTTATGGCACTAACAAAATGGGGTTATCACGTGAATTGCGTTAATAAAAGTGAATTTCTCAATGATGTCGGAGCGATGAAATTGAATAATATCGGAGGGTATTTGATTCAGCACATGCAGCGTCTGTTTAAAGATATCAATTTAAGTACCGTCAATCATTTAACTCTCAGTCATATTATGAATGAACTTCAATGGCGCGAACGTTTTGGAAGTGATCCGTTTACGGCTTTCACTAACATAATTAAGCATATCGCAGGACACTGTAAAGAGAACGAAACAGGAATTACGAAAATTGTAGCGACAAACACTGTATCGAACACACTTCCACGACACATCAATCAATCGATCAGTTATTCAATTGCATCGAAACAAAATAACTCATCACTCACGAGACAAACACCATCATCGACTACGGCTGCAATTGTTGCAGACCCCACAGGGCCTGATGTTGTATATGTCGATGAGTATTATTATTCATCATTGCAATTAAAGAGTGCATTTGCGAAATCACATGACCCTCAAGAGATTTCACGAGCATCGATTCAGTGTCATCTCTGCCAAATGTATTATGACAATATTCTTATTGTTAGACATTTGTTGGAACATTTAGAAAAGGAGAGACGCGGAAGGGTCAGAAAAGATGATCATAATCAATCTGAATGTAAACATTGTTTGCGATTCTTCAGTTTAAAGAGTATGCCGCTTCATGAAGATTTGGTATGTTAAATGAAAAATCAATATATTGTAATGATTTTTCAATTTTATGTGTCAATTTACAGGTAAATCAAAAACTCATTAAATTTTCATGTCGATTTTGCGCGATGCCGTTCTTCAATCGAATTAATTTCATCACTCACATGCGTCAAACACATTTTGCTAATGAAATGTAATTTATTAATTAATTTATTTTTTTATATTTTTTTAATAATAAAATTAATTTGATTCTTTAGGCCTTATCATTGTGATATGTGTTCATATCGTTCATCATTTCAGAAAAACCTGTACAATCATTTTGAAGTGGTAAATGATTTTTTATATTTTAATATAAAATTCAATTACAATTGTTACAATTACTGTATTCTTTAGGAACATGCGGGAGTTGAATCAATTCTCTGTCCCTATTGTATTCGTATATTTCCCGTCGCGAAATTCAAAAATCTTTCACAATTCGTATATCGTCATTTAACAAATCATTACGCTTTAGCATCAGTTTACGATTGTGACAAATGTATGCTCACATTTACACGTAAAGAGGATCTTCGGGGTCATTGTTTTAAGGGACACAATTCGCTCCCAAAGATTGATGAAAGTGAGTATAGTGAACTCATGAATCATAATATATATAATTTAATTAAATTTTAATTGCATTAATATTTGTAGAATTTGATATCGTACCGTACAAATTGTCTCAGGATGAGGTACAATTTGTAGTACGAGCATCAGTAAATGAGCTTTTCACCCCGAATTTACCAATGGTCGAATTTTCAAATGATGATACCACTGATTTACCTCAAGAAACGTTCGAATTAACTCCGGATGTGTTTATGTCTGTCGAACCGGAAGTGCAAATCAGTCTCACTGATGGGGGAACATTCGGGAACTTTATTGTTCCCGTTGAATCTGATTACACAGATGAGCAGTTTAAGAATTTGATAAATTTAAGTTTTAAATTTTCAAAGTCAATTGTTGCGAATAAAAACGTTGCGATTAACAATGGTGCAGCGGTTAATTGCATAGAGTGCAATAATCATTTAACTAATGATCATTATATAAAAATGGGAATCTGTGGTCATTGTAATTATAAAACTCATTGTAAAAGTGCGTTCAGTGAACATATGAAGCATATGCATTCCGATGCTCCGAGTTCCATGAAATACGCATCGCAATTTGCCACTGTCGCAACGCGAGAAAATAATGCAATTATCAAATGTTCGAAATGCAAATACCAAACTAATGTTGGAAATGAAATGGGTATGTGTGTGTATGTCTTTGATTAATTACTTTATTAATTTATATTAACATTTTAATTTTAGCTCTTCATTTGGTCAATACAAATCATTCGGTTTCAACTTTCAAATCACTTTAATATCTCATTGAATAATATTTGTATTATCATAAGATTTTTTACTAATAATTTCAGTGTTTATCTATAAATCAATTTCACTTTCAAAGCACAATTAATAAGAAAAACTAAAAACATTTTTATTTAATTCGTGTCATTCCAAATGATATAATTTAGACAATTATTTCAATTGTCTGCGAATGAAAAAAATAATAAATATGTTCATTTATTTACCATTTGAGTATTAAAATAATTTTGATGTATGAAAATTTCAATATATTCAAATTACATATTCAAGTACAGTCGAGTCTTGATTTATGTCCTGCGACGAGCCTCAGAAAAATGGGACAAATATAAATCGGACATAAAAATAAACATTTTAATGTAAAAGTGATTACGAAATTTACTGACAAATAAAAAACGACATAATGTAGGGGGACATAAATAGAGACTGTATATAACTCATGTCTTTTTAGCAATTTACGGTAATGCTTATCGAATGAATCATTGATTTGTGCACTGGAAAAATGTGTTCTGTGATATTAATATGTTTTTTCTAATTTTGGAATGCATACCTAAGATCCCATAGAATGGCGTATTAAATTTACAGAATATCATTCTACGAAATAATTTAGATAAAAATCTGAAATTCAAAAATTATTTTCTGTTATTTCAATGGAGTTTTAAATTTTTAGTGTCAACAACACAATGCATTACATTATTGACTGTGTGAATGAAATAAAATGAACTTCTAGTGTATGTGCACTCAAATTTTATATCCGTTTTCCTCAAATGCATACATAAGGTAGAGAACTCAGTTTTTCAATGTGCAGATTAATTACATGCAAATAGTCGAATATATTTTAAACTCTATTTGTTACCACTGATTTACCCGTTTCCACTGTTAGCACCGATAAATAACGATAATAACCGGTTTTTCACTGCTATAATAGTTTAAGCATTGTTTTTAATATTTGAAATTTTTTAGAATTTTTGATGCATTTAATGCTTTTTCGTGTTTATTTTTAAAAATATTTTCACATTATGTTCGGACAATTAAAGCGAAATACACATAAACCACTCTAACGTGAACCTCTCTAGCGTGAATAACCTCTCTAACGTAAAATCCCCTATATCGTAAACAAAAATTTCCGCCGCAACATGGTCACGTTAGAGGGGTTTAAGTGTATTCTGCTTAATATTTGTTTATTCATATAACCTAAGGTAAACTCTGACGTAAGGAAATATTTTTGTAAAAATGAGTTTATTTTTTATTTTATTTTTTCTAATCACAATGTTCATATTAGATAATTTCATGCTATATGTTGTGTTCACATTACGGAGATTTAAGTGTGCAATACTTTTTTAAATGTATATTTGTTTTTTAATACCGAAACTTTTTAAGCACCGGTAATTCCCCCCTTTAGTGATGATCTTATTATTACCGGATATTAACGGAATGCATTCGATTATGTAATGCATTTGTAACTTTTATGGACATCCCTATTAATATTCAGTATTAAATTATACTTTTGTACTTTTACAATACATTGTAATACAGTTTTAGGACAATAATTCTATGATAGAGTTATACGAGAAAAGAATTTTTTATTAATTTTAGATAAGACAGGAATTATTAGACTATCTTTACATATACATGTATATTACTTTATTTAACATTTAATATTAACAATGAAAATTAAGAATGTTTTTTATGAGTCACGACATAGTAATAGTAATGTTAGTAAAAGTGTTATAATTAAAGCCGGAATCTTCAAAATCAATGTGTTTAATGATCGAACATCATTAAACACATATTGACTTAATATGAGCACGAATTATGCAAAAATGAAATGTTTGAGGTATTTGCGAGTCATTTAAATTTACCCTCACCTAAAGGCTCATCAATATATTTCAATATTTTATTGTTGAGAATTGGCCATAGGCTAATACAGGTCAATAATACAGGTCTGAAGTATAAATAAACATATTCATTCATTCTCTTTGTAAATATATTTTCATCATTATGTTTTATAATATGAATTAAAACTAAAAAATAAATATAGTGTGACGCGAAATATAGTGTGACGCGAAATTATTGAATACACTAAAGCATTGATTTCGTTTAATCAAAATTTATAATTATAAAAGTTATTTTAAAATTACAAAAGAGATGTAAATATAGACTAATATTTCTTCTGTCGACCACTTTTGTCTTCTAATGTTTTGCCCCGTCGGGGAACGAATTTTTCTAAAACCATCAAATTTAAATTATTGCATACATTTTGAATTTTTCAAATTAATTCGTCATATCCGTGGGGAATCGGTTCCGTGTGTATTTCATTTTTAACAATATCCCATAGACATTTAATAAGATTTTAATTCGAGGAATTCCTTAGCCAAATTTCCCTAATCGCAATATCCCTCAATTTCGGCTTTTTCGCCGAATATTAGGCAATTTCTTGTATTAATATGTGCGTCACTGGCCTCTTATTTACCGTATTTACCCATACGGTACTTTATTTAAATTGCTCGACCGTAGCAAATGAAATTTTATAATTTTTTGATTAAAAAGTTCACTAAAATTTCAGCTTTTGACACATTTTATCATGGACGCACCCGATTTGTACCGAAAATATTCCTCAATTATTTAGTTTGTTTTAGGGATATTAATCTTTTGCTCCTGACCTTTGGAATTTTTGACCTTTCATTTATTGAGTCATAATCAGACTGTATTTGTTGAACATCGTAACCGTCGGGCGATTTCTTTAATCCAAAATCCCTCTTTAAATAATGTTTTAATTTTAATTCTTTTTTCTTCAGAATGTGTAACCATAATTATTATTTATTTACAAATATCGAAATATACAGTGTGACATTAATTTAATGTTTTTAACCGTTATCAAAGCCAATGCAACTTTTGTTTTATGGGTGTATCAGTTAATTTTGCGCCACACTATACTTTTGGAATTTTCATGAATATATTTACATATTTTCGTGTTTCGCGTAAATATTTTACTCGATTTTCATGAA
>LBFL01025545.1:0-16387 GCA_000988845.1 Hypochthonius rufulus
GTAGCAATATATCCATAACTTTCCGGGCATTAACAATCAGTCATTAATATTTTTTTTAATAATTAGTAAATTTAAGATGTGAAACCGAAAATATAATAGTAAATTAATAATTCAAAATTCGTGAGTGAAAAAATTTCCGTTATGCATTTAAATGATGCATATTATCAATATGAATGAGTAAAATATTATTAAAATGGCGCATTCCCGAGAAAACTTAAATAATCGCGTAGGAAAATGCTAAAATTAGCAGTTTTTAAAGAATTTTAAAGCTTTAAAATGATTTGCGAACATATGTCATCAAATCTAATATAACCAATGATTAAATAACTATAATCAAAATTTAAATTTAATTATTCCATTAAATCGTAGTGATTAATCAGTATCCTTCACTATGATTTTTTGCGTAACTGTAGATGCATATATAAATAAATCATGTATTATATATCATAATTACTATTAAATTTTCACTTAAGTTTAGCACTACATAAGTGCCTTATGGTGAAATACATAATTTATTGTATAACCCATAAGAATATTTAACTGATTGATTTTCTTCATATAAAATTAAACATTTTTAATTTTAAAACAAATTTTAAAAAAGTAAAGACAATTAAATATAATAAATTAATTACTTTCTATATTATTAAAGAATTAATTTAAAATGTAATTTAAATTCTCTACACAATAAAATCACGCGTCATTAGTTTGTGACAATAGTAATCCGCTACATTTAAATTGACTGAAATAATCTGAAATTTAAAAATCTGATTTTGTAATGTATATTTTCAATAAAATCAAAGAAATTTTCTCATGTGACGCGCTCAAAATTTTAATGTAATATTTATGACATATCCTAAAATTACGGAATTGACACGTGTTTTACTAAAACGTGTGAAAAGTGAACAATTTTAAGATTTACCGTATGCATTAATAAGAAATACACTGATATTTATTATCCTTTATCCATAACTGTATAGAAATTATGTACACATAATTGGGCTTAACCTAATGACTGGCGCATTGAATCCCCCCGGGACCGCGATGGACCCCGTCTTCATCGTCATCATCGTTGTACGCCTCTCCTCTGCCATTTCTGGTGTCCATGTTTGGGTCGAAGTCATGTAAATCGACTTCTTCGACATTTTCATCGTCTAATCGCATTGGAGTGGTGTCAATTCTTTGGGGCAATATTTTCTCGAATTCTTTCATTTTCGCTTCCGTAGCAAAATGATTCTCCGGGAATTCCACGTTAAACTTAATGTAAAGATTTCCCTTCTCAAAGGGATTCTTGTAAATGGGCATTCCCTCTCCTCTAATACCTTTAACTTTCCCCGGGACAATGATTTCTCCGGGATTATTACGAATGAACAGATCACGACCGTCCAAATGCTTTAAATACATGGAGAATCCACAGAGAGCTTCGGTCAGTGTAATCGTTTGAGCTAAATACAGGTCATTCCCATCGCGTTGAAACTTTTCATTAGCTTTTTGCTGTATTATAATGATGACATCACCGGGTTCCATATCGGGTTGTTGATCGCCCTCCCCCCTGAAGTACACCTTTTGATCCTCATGCATCCCTTTGTCGACATTCACTTCCAATATCTTTGTTTCATTAATGACGCGTTTCCCTTTACAAACCTTACACCGGTCATTCTCATTGATCCTTTCACCCTCTCCATTGCATTCGTCGCATTTGTTCTGCAACTGCTGTATCATTCCCGGTCCCAATTGTCGAAAATGGGTTTTCACGCCCTGACCTTTGCACGATGTACACCGGACTCTCGACCCCGGTTTACCTCCGATACTACAAACCAATGTTTACATATCTTAAATTAGTCATTTTGTTATTCATTATCATTTAAATTACTTTTTTAATTATGTATTTTATAATTGCATATCCCTAAAAGCGTTACACTATTGTTAATTACTTAATATAGAGATACGGAACCGCATTCTTATCTGAAGCATTTACATAAATATTTATTAGAATTATCTTAGTTATACCGTACCCGTCACACGTCTTGCAAATCACATTCCTACTCAATTGGAGTTTCGATACTTTTCCATTATACAAATCTTCTAAAGTGACCCTTTAAAGTATAAATATTAATTTCTATATTAAACGAAAGGTTATACTTTAGTGGATGTACAGTGTCGTCTCCCCTCTGTCGTCGTCTCCGTCCCCCGCCCATACCCATCCCTCCCATTCCCATGCCTCCGAATAATCCTCCGCCGCCGAATATATTTTGTAGTAAATCCTCAGCGGACGCAAAACCGTCGGAAGACCCCTCCTGAAGCCCCTTCAGACCCATTCTGTCGTACGTTTCCCTTTTACGGGGGTCCGAAAGAACTTCATATGCGTATGAAATTTCTTTGAACTGTAATCACAGATAATAATTAAATAAATTAGAAAAATAAACGAATCATAAACTCATCATTTACCCTCTCTCCTTCGGCCTGATTTTTGTCGGGATGAAACTCTTTCGCTAATTTCCGATACGCCTAAAGTAACAATCATATCAATTACATAATGCAATGCAATATAATGGAGAATTTCAAAAAATAAAAAATAAATAAAAATATAATCCGAACCTTTTTAATTTCATTGTCCGAAGCGTTACGCGAGACTTTAAGGATGTCGTAAAGTTTATTGTCGGACATAATTTAAAAATATTAATTAATGATTATGTTTAACAATTTCCTTCTGAAGGTGATTGTGGTTATGGTGAGTCAATGGTGAATCAATTGAACTATGAACACACAATGAGAATGAGACACGCACAATTGAAATACGACCGAATGTGGCGCCACCTATGGACGAATTTATGTTATGGCGCTTCAATCGAAATTATTATATAAAATTACGATTAATTAATTCGTTTAAATTAATTACTAATTAATGATAATGATTTTCGAGTATAATTTAAAGAATTTCAATTGAATTGTCATTTTTGAAGACAAATTTTACATTCAATTGAAATAATTTGAATCAAAAATTTCATTTTTAAATTTATTCAAATTAATTGTTAATTATTAATTTTAAGAGTGATGTTTTAATTCAAATTTAGCGTAAAAACACAAAACCCTAAAACATTGTTAATTGTCAGTTCATGATACACGTGACTGTTGATTATTTTTTCAAACAATTAAATAGTTTAAAATGACTTTTCTATTATTTTAGAACATTTATCATTATCCTTTATTCATAATGAAATTCTAAAAGTGAATTTAAAGTGAATTTAAATCGAAATTTTTTCAAAATTCTAAAAGTCTTTGAATAATGCATTTCGAATGTTTCAATTTAATTGCATAAAAACTTTTCCTGACATTTAATGCATAAATGACATAAACAACGGGCGTATCGTATAACTTTATATGATTTCATAGTTTAATAATTCATGATAAAGACAAATGCCATCATCGGGATTGTGATAGTAGAAGTGTACAGTTATAAAGTAAATATGGTGATTATATAAGTAAAGATACGCTAAACTAAGAGGTCACAAATGATTGCACCACTCCTGAGTATGGAATTTCCACCATTGGTTGTACCCCAACACAGTCAACACCATACTTTGCATTATCAGAGGAGTGCAGTGTCAGTCTTTAATAAAGACTTTTTATGGTACAGCAACAAAAGTAAGGCGAAGGTATATGCAGAGTTCAGGTATAATGGTAAAGGTTTAAGGTTAGGGTTTGCGTATCGGGAAATGTTCCTTTAGAGGGATGTGAATGGTAATGTTAGAATAAGCGAATCGATGGCTTTACTTTCCTTTCTGCACAACAGTGTAGTGTCAGCGTGAACGTCATCATACAGATACAGACACACGGTACTGCGGCACGCCTCATGCTATTGCTATACACATTCATATTGTTGATGGTCATGGTAATGGTATTGGTAATGTCTGACTTATGAGTGAATATTAATGATCGCATCGATAGATATAGACATGTGTGTGATTCACAGTTAAGGATATCGTCGCATATAATAATGGAACCCGATTCTTGAACGACCCCATTTGTAGTGTTTTCCATGATATTTCCATCATAAGGTGATAGTACCTCTTGTATCACACGACACTGTACCACACTCTGTACCACACTCTGGTGCAGTACAATCATAAGGACCTCCTCTTTCCTCCATTCCTGTTTCAGTGTTTCGCCATTCACCACCATTGCAGAGCTCCTTTTGGTGCGAGTCACACGCGAGTCTGACTGAAGCCCACATTCTGACGCTGCAATACACAGCAATACACAACAATACACATCATACCGAACTAAACCCGAACCGCCATTACAGTACGACAGTGATTCACGAATTGTTGCGGTAAGTTTTGTATCTTTTGTTTGTTTTATTGAGATTATCATTAATTATGACATAACATGTGCCGCGAGTGTAATTATTTAAAATGTAAAACATATTAAAATATGCGATCGATGATAGTGACTGATGGTATTGTGTGTGATTTGTATGCATTAATGAGTCATGTTACATGATGCATGATAAGACATGATATGAACCTAATGATTGGTTTTAATGAACGTCATACGATTCACCGGTAATGTATATGTGCATATGATTGTCCCTTTAATGCTGGAATCGGTGTTTTGGATTCGCATTTCCTTTAGTGATAACACTTCACGACACGACTCGACTCGAATTGTTTGTCAGTCACACACTGCCATTCGTTGCCATTGCATAGCACCGATGGCATCATCATGGTGATGATCCCTCCTCTGAGCTGAGTACTCACACCGTCCTCGATTCACCACTATTTTCCTGTATTCATTCCCAATGATAATGGTACGTCTTAAAATGGCGTACGGAGTTAAGAGCAGGTTTAGCCTAAGCACATATATACTTCTTTTGCTGCTGCTGATGCGGAAAACGTTTCGATTCCGCGGAGCGTATTCCCGAACCTGTGATATGCGATGGTGTTTATCACCATTCACATATTACCACTCACATATCACCACTCACCATTCAGGTCTTCACAGCTCATCCCTGACACATCCGATTCATTAGTTGTTTCCCTCTCCCCTCTTCCATGTCTTATCTACAGTTGTACCTGTGTATGCACCTCTGTATTCCTCAAGACAATCATTGCTGACCGTTTCATCATAATGGTTGATCAATGCACAGCGATAGCTCAATGATCCTTATTGATTGTCCTGTCCTTGATGCTGATGATGTCTATGGACGGCCCTCTCTAAGCGATTGCTTTCCCATTGCATTTATCCATTTGCTATAACCGTTCGCCCTTTCGCATGATCGTCATTTGGCGAAGTGCCTGTAGTGTGTCGCCATTATCATTGTTCGATGGGGTGTCACCGTATTGTTGTTTATCAGTCATGTTAATTTGTTTTGCATGAGACTAAAGTGATTGTTGAATGATTGCATTACAATTTTCAATTATTTTCAATTATTTTCAATTTTTGGTTATTTCTGAATTATTTGTTTCAGACTCGTAAATGGTGTGGCCTTATGTTGAATGATACAATTTCAAGATATTAGCATGAGTTATATACGCATTTACCATTAATAGTACATTAAAGTACCATTTCAATGGCCCCCACACCCGTAACAAAATCATACCCCTGTAATCAGTGTACTTTTGAAGCCGGCAGTTCACGTCAATTGTCGCGACATAAAGCGATTGCTCATGTCCCAAACCCTATCACATGTCAATTGTGTCCTTTTGTTACTGCTTATCAGACAAACCTATTACGTCATCGTCGGGAAGTCCATGGTATTTGCGGTTCCAAAGGAAACAAAAGCTGCAAATTCTGCGGATACACATCTGAGGATAACGAAACGCTCATACGACATCAATGGGAGGCGCATCGCGACATACTGAAGACCGCGCAATTGAAGTTCGCGAAGGAAAAGCTCTCCGCGAGTGGTGAGGGGTTAAGAAGTGTTGCAACGGATGACGGTAAAGATGATAATAGTGCGTTAACGAAGGATGATGTCACCACTAATGATGATCTCAATGAGAAGGCTGTCGATGAGAATGACGATGATAATGAAGACGATGACAAAGACTTTTGGAAAGAGGGGTTTTTGGATGACACCCCTAATATCTTCATGAATTTAGCAAATTTCAATCAATCGAAAGACCAGCAATTGGATCAGAGCACTCTCAGTTGGTATTCGTCGGAACACCCCTCACCGAACACCTCTAACGAAGGATCGATCAGTGAATTCATATCATCGCGTTCATCAACTCCCAAACTGAATACCAGAAAAATGGCGATCGCCGCGGCTGCCGCTGCTGATGATTTACCAGCGACACGCATACGACGGCAGTACACATGCAATGATTGCGGATTTAGAACTGTTAATCCACGAGAGTTTCTCTATCATCGCAGAGATTCTCACGGACAAAGACTTAAAATTGTTGAATGTCCATACTGTGTATACGCGTGTCAATATGTTCAAAAGTTACAGAGACATTTGCTTTTGGTACATAAATTAGAGACGAGTATGACACCACCGCCGGAAGTGTCGGACCAACAATTGTCACCCTCACGAAAATTGAAGGATAAACTCCCCCTGAATATACATTCAGAATCGGAAATGTCGAGTAAAGCACAATCATCGAATGATTCAGATTCTAAAAATACGATCCCACGAATAAGAGTCAAACTCCCCGCTGAAGCATTAAAGTTTACCGCAAATCCGAAATCGGAATATAATAGTGATTTATCGCTGCCGTCAGCAACGGTAGCATCACCTAAAAAGAAAAGGACCGTTTCTTTACCGCAAAAGACTAAACCGACGCTTTTGTTTCAGCGTCAAGTTTCAAAGCAAAGAAAATTAACGGATAAGAGAAAGCATTTTAAGTGTAATCAGTGCGGGTATTTTACGAATTTACATTATTTGTACAAAAAGCATATGAAATATCATTCCTCTCCAAAGATTAAATGTAATATGTGTGATTTCGAATCGCCATACTCGTGGAATGTCGACCGTCACCTGAAGAGTCATTTTTCCAACGGTTTACATCGATGCACAAAATGTAGTTTCGCATGTGATAAGAAACAGGCCTTAACTGTGCATATTACGCAACATCATCGTGATGCGAAACAACAGCTGAACCCACTGAATCAGGGACAAGAACAATCTGATGTAAAACTGAACACTCATGATAATAATGGCACTGATAATGGTGAAGCGAAACAGGAAAATAAAGAGGAAATTATTGATAATTTATCCCTTACGAAGAGTCAGATGCGATCACCGACTAAATGTTTGACCACATTTGTGCGACAAACCGATGGTCGAATTGTGGCAAAACCGGGAGTGCCGAAGAAATGCAAATATTGTCAGTTCCAAACGGATACTTTTGCCAAATTACAAAAGCATGAAACGACCGTTCATCCTGAAAAGAGATTTCAGTGCCCGTTATGTGAGATTAAATTTGAGAACTTAGTATGGCTCCAGAGACATTTGAGTCACATGCATCAGGAGGACACTAAAGCTTCTAATATTTCGCATGTCATAGGTTTAGTTAACCCTAAACGAAAGAAGCCGAATAAACCATCAGCAGCTGTGGGATCTCAGATGCAAGCGGTGGCATCTGAAAGTACATCAGTGAAACACAACGGTCCGATGAACGCGCAGTCAACTGTCAACAGAAAGACCACGCAATGCCACATATGCGGGTATCAGACGCGATGGATTTCTGAACTCGAAAAACATATGCGCGTTCACACCAATGAAAGACCTTTCATATGTCCGTACTGTTCTTTCAAATGTAAATGGAAAGGAGATTTGAACAGACATATACAGAAATATCACAGCCGATCGCCGATGCCCGATTTGAATGCCATGGAACAACACATGCAAATTAATAATGCTGCTGAAACTCACCATGATAATGATGTTCCGGAAGAGAATTATCGTCAAAATGTCAATGCAATGGATTTTGAAGATGATTATGACGATGAAAATGATAATGTCGATGAATTGAAAATGGACGAAACTCCACTGCCTGAAGATTACGAAGAAAGACCTTTAGTTTTTGATGATATCGCTGAAGATGATGATGAAGAAAATGACGAAACCACTTTTGAAGACAGAGCCATGTTAATGTCTCTCGGAGGGGGACTCAATGCCACTTCAAGTGAAGTAAAACCGGGAAAAGTTAAGATGTATCGGTGTTCGTATTGCGATTTCATATGTTCGACCGCATCGCGTTTTCACGTACATTTTGTTCAACATTTGAATACAAAACCGTTTCAATGTTCTGTGTGCGGACACCGGTCAAATTGGGAATGGGATGTTACGAAACATATCAAAATGAAATCCCAACGCGACACTGATCATGGAGGTGCGAAACCGATTCTTGTGCATGAATCCGGGCGAAGGAATTATGCGAAATACAATCAGTATGTTGTTTGGATGAATGAGAAAGAAGTTGAAGCATCGTGTGTCAATGGGAGTAAAATTGATTTTAGAGCGAAACGATCGAAAATGGACGGTAATGATATGCCGTACGATGAGGGAGATATGAATTCGGCAATTGATGCTGATTATGAGGATCAAATGAGTTCAAATAATGAAGATTTATCATTTGAAAGTATTGTTATTACACCGGATATTTGTTTTGCTGTTCCGGTAGAAGAAAGTATAACTCAAAGCAGTGGCGCCTCAATAAGTATTAATCAATTTGCGAGACTTCAGCCGAATGTTCCATATAATTCTACGATTACCTCAGGCGTATCTCCTCAAGCAGATGATGTCAAATGTTTGAGGTGTTCGTACTGTGATTTCAAACATAAGGAGAGTAAAGTAATGGTGAGTCATTTGAGTGGTCACGCGGGAATGAAACCGTATTGTTGCAAATTATGTGGTTTCGACTCCAATTGGAAGGAAGTTGTGGTCCGTCACTGCATCGCACGGCATTCGGGGTCATCAGAAAATGTCGAAACGCGTTTCAGATGTGCCGCTTCAAAATCCGTGTTTCGGATCGTCGATGAGAGTGGAATCGCGGAGAAAGTTAAACGCGAATGCGATGAACAAAAGAATCAACAAATGGAGAATGAACGCCGACAGCAGCAGCAGCAGCAAATGATTATACAGGAAATGGAACGGCGTCATCAGCAGCAACAACAACAGTTATACGATCATATACCGGAATCTGTTAGAATGTTTCGCGACTCTCATCAGAATGTTAAAATTTCAGGGTTTAAAGGAAGTTTCACGTGTGAACTTTGCCCGTTTAGAGCTGAAAAAGCTTTTCATATGGATTTTCATACCAAAAGACATCAGCCTTCGAGTGGACCGTACAAATGTTCGCACTGTCCTTATTGGGTATGCGTTTATTTTTCCATTTAAATTTGCATGTCTATTATTAAACGTGTTTTTTATAGGTCAATGCGAAGAAATCATTAGTGAAGCATATGTTACTGCATGAACAAAGTTCTTCCAAAAGACATAATACAAATGAAGAGGAAACTGAGACTGACGCATATAACGCTGTATCTAATGTTGAGGCAGTTTATGACGATGAAAGCGAAAATGAATTAGTGATATGTACGGGCGATGATGTCACTGAAGCTAATCGAATGAACGCATATAACTTTTCAATGCCGCGACAATCGGCGAGTCTCAGTAAAAACAGATGTGACGATTGTCCATTTATTGCGGGAACGAAAACTCAATTACTTTACCACAAACAGTTTCACCGCCCGAATCGTAATGCATATAAATGCACTCATTGCACTTATTCAGTATCATATCTCCATTTATTGAATCAGCACATGAAAGTTCATCAACAGTCTTCTGGTGACATTCAACCGGCACAATATCCAACCATTAACGACCAATCACAGGATGATTCATTCAATGACGATGATAGTCATGAATCGGACATTCCATTTACATACGTTCAGACGGGAAACGGTAAACGGCGACTGTTTCAGTGTCGCTTTTGCCCAACGACTTCAAAGAGACGGACTTATATCTATGTTCACGAACAAATGCATACTAAAAATTCCAATGAAAATTTCAAATGTTCGAATTGTCAATTTATGACTAAAGACTCATCCGAGTTTTTGGCTCATCTTAATATTCACAGACCTGACACAAGCATTGGAAATGATTCGACAAAAGATGATGCGTCAAAACAGACATATTCGACATCATCAGTGTCAGTTATCGATGTCAATAACATTAGACATGGAAATAGACGAATGTTCTCTTATGTTTGTCCCGGTGAGTCACAAAACACAATGTAATTTATGCAAATTTCTTAATTTACTGACACATTCGTGTGCATTCTCAACATATTAATATTTATGATTTATAAATTTCTTTTCGTGTTGTGTTTTTATGTTAACATTTTTATGAATTAACTTAAATTAACATTAAATTGATTTTATGTAACTGTTGATTTTTAATAAATATATATTTAATATCTTTTAAATATTTCAATGTGAATAATCATTTATTAATTAACCGAATCGATTGACATATTTGTGCTAATCTCATGCTAATCTCAATAATATGCTTTCAGATTGTCCCGCCGCTTTCAAAAGTCCGGGTGACTTAAAGATTCATTCGGTATTTCATGGGTCAATTCATCTCCACCCGTGTCCATATTGCAATTACAGGTATATTTTTACACGCATTACATGAAACCCAAAAACTTAAATGTGATTCTAAAATTTCAGAGCGAAAAATAAACCTCAATTATGTAAACATTTGTATGTTCACACCGCTGAATATATTGCCAAAAGAGCCAATTCATACCCCGAAGGAACGAAGTTACTCATTGGTGATGCTGTTGATCATATTAAACGCGATCTCTGCACTCTAAATAATGAATCAGTTGAAAATTATCGAAATATGTCAATGGGATCTTCGATGACATTTCAGGCATCAAAATCTTTATCATTGCTTAAGCCTCAAATGAATCTTCTCCCTCAAGAAGTGCATTCGATTAGAAAATCTCCATTTATACCATTTGCAGCATCGAGTCCCATTAATGCATCCCCATACATGCAATTTCCAACACAAAAAAGCACCCCAAAGAAAAATGCTTTTGCATCGATACGGAGTCGTGTCCCATTCGATCAGATGATTATCATTGAAATGACCGAAACAAAATCATATATTCAAAAGCTAATGTCTAACTTAAAACATCGATTTATTTATAACTGTCCGCAGTGTCCGGCGGCATTCATTAAGGTCAACACTCTCAGCTTTCATGTCACACTTCATGACGGTGATGGTCAAATTAAATGCGATGTTTGCACGTACCGTAATAATTCATTTGAATATATAATGATGCATCAACAATTGCATAAATTGAAATCCTCAAATGCCTTAATTTCTAACGTATACAATCATCGATGTGAACGTTGTCCCGCGACATTCTCGAAGAAATCACGACTCGAGAAACATCAGACTTTACACGGACTGAACGCGAAATGGAAATGCGATAAATGTGATTATGCAGTTCATTATGCTGCGACTTTAGTAAAGCATCGCGCGTGTCATGAGATAAATCCAAATTTTCAAAGATGTGACACCACTGATGAGGATCAATCGGATTCATCACCACCGAATTCCCAAAAATCTATTATCGGTGCATCGATGTTTAAAACTCCTCAAATGCCGCCTCTTTTGATGTCATCAGTATGCGAACAGATTCAAAACAATGTACAACTCGAGGAGAAAATTCTCTTCTGCTGTGACCGTTGTCCGTATACGCATCATCGGAAAGATTCAGTTCAGAGCCATCAAAAGAGACACGAAAGCAGTTCTCGCGATGGAAAACGCTGTCAATATTGTGATTACACGTGTCTGCAAACGTCGTATTTACGCGATCATATAAATTGGCATTTTGAACCGCCGCACGACCGAAAACCGATCGCATTCACCCCATTCGAAGAAATAGAGATTTGGAAATATGTAACGGATGATACTCAAGAGCATGGAAATGAGCAAAAAGAACTCTTTTTTAAAGATTTGGGAATAAATGTTAATATAAGAGAACGATTTATGCCGTATGAAGATGATGAAGAATTTTTTGAACTTTACAATGGTATTGAAGACGTTGAAAGTGAAGCTGAAGATGAAGATGATGATCTTGAAGATGATGAAAAATATGAGGATTTAGAAGCACAAGAGAATGAAATTGCTCAGGTATTGCTTCAAATGAAGAGCATTCCCGTTGATAATTCATCCAATGGTAACATATCTTTGAATTCGCATGAAACACTTCCGCAGAATATTTCACCGGAATTGTCAAAAACTGTGGTTTAATACGTTTATGAAAAATCACATTTCAAAGATTTCCTTCAAAATTTATAAAAAAGTTCCTCATTTTAAAGTATAGTTTTTGATTACGCAAATATTAGTATTTATATATCACATCACTAGTCTATTGTAATTACATTTAATTGAAAAGATGCAAATTATTATGTTAATTCACTAAAACTAAAACAAATTGTTTATTGAAACCTGAAAAAAGTTGATTTTTTCTCTTCTTTTGATACTAAACATACCATCACGTGTTATATTTAATTTTTCATGTTACTTAAAAGTCTATCGAATTATAGATAATTTAATTCGATTGTATTCTCTTATCCTACACATATATAAATAAAGTTATTTTAAAAAACAATTCAAATATCACATTTTTCAAGGGGATAATTGGAAATTTTTACCAAAATTCACACGTTAGTGATTTTCGTGATTTAATTTTTATGGAGAAATTTTCGAGAAAATCTTTTAGACTCAAAAATTCGCAGGAATTTTCAATCCCTTATGACTCAATCAATTAATTGCTAATTTCGAGATTCAAATTACGCGCGTATATTCTTCCACTTCAGCATTCCCCCTTCTGAATCACGTGCTTGCATTAGACTATAATAGTATAATATAATAATTATAAACGCGTGTTTTTATTAAATATGAATTTCACTGATCCTAAAAAGAGTGCCCAAAATATTGTTAATTTAACTAAAAGTGTCACTTTAAATTCTAAAGGAATCGAAACATTAGCACATATGGTAATGTAAAAATTATTTTTTATTACATATTTGTTTAACATTTGAGGTAAAAGTTCAATAAATTGTTTAAAAAGATATAAAAACACTGAAACCTCTTATTTTGCATTTCGATTTTATTTTTAACTCCAATTTCTTTACACTATAATCATGTTTTGGAAATATCAAAAGAATCGATTCTCTTTCATTTATATAATTTGACTGATACAACGTGTAAAGAAAATCGAGGTTTGAGTGTATGCCAATTTTTTGCTTTCCAACATTCACCATAACTTGTATTTATGTACCTTTACTTTTATGTCTTTTTTCGTTTTATGTCCACATTTTAATATCACTTTATATACTTTTACATTAAAATACGTTATTTTTTATGTAATGTTTACACTTGTGTTGCACTTTTTGAGAACCGTCGTAGAGAATACAAAAGTTGAAAATTTGAAAAATTTTTTAGTTTAGATTTTGAAATTTTGAAAATCATTAGTTTAGTTTAGTTTAGTTTAGTTTAGTTTGTAATGTTTGTATTCTCTAAACCGTCGCGGGACATAAATCAAAGTTAAAGTGTAGTCTTAAACCTTTATACATATAATCATATTGCAGCGGCGGTCAAATTTTTGCTTACGATAAAGAGGTTTTTACGTTAGAGGGGTTTATGTATATTAAAATGGATCTGAGAAAATATGAAAATTTTTTGTATTTCAAAGTTAAAAGTGGAAATATATACCGACAGTTAAAAGTGATTTGTGTAAAAATGTAAAAGCGAAACGTTTTAAGATAAAAATTCGAACCTTTTTTGTTAAGAATTATTAAAATTTTCATTTAAATTGTAAATTTTTTGGAAAAAATATTTCAGAAGTTATGAATAAAATTTTTCATTTATTGAGTAAAATATATTTATTTGTACCAAACATTTGTTGTGTAATTTCCTATACACGAATAGCATTTTTCAAATTAATGTATGCATCTCAAAATGACAAGAAAATTGTAAGCATTTCAGTCGCGCTACAAAATTTACTGCACAAAATTTACTGCACAAAATTTACTGTACAAAATTTACCGTACAAAATTTACTGTATTTTAAAATGTGCCGATTTTGACTCATTTCTAACACTGCGGGTAAAAATGATTAATTTTATAAATATATAATTATTTAATAATAAAAGTTATTGCAAAATAAAATTAATATATTTTTAAATATTTTTAAATATATTTTTAGATATATAATGATCTAAACGAAAATAAGTATGACATTTCGATGTGGAAAAATAATGAATTACACCCGAATGTGGCCGATGATAAAGCAATTGATTGGATTTTTGTAATCGATTGCCTTAACTTTTCATTTTGGGCCGATCCAAACATGAAATATTCAATTAATTCCCACACAGGGTATTGGGCACTGTGTGCGGCTATTAACAGGGCAATTGACAATGGAATACCGATTACAGACCCTAAGTTTTATGCTAATATTAGTGAGGAACAAATGAATCACATTTTTAGAACTGATAATGGAATTGAAATGCCATTAATTAAAGAGAGAACTGAAGTATTAAGAGAGAGCGGAAATACTTTACTAAAGGTTATTATTATTTTCATATTTTTTTATATTTATAATTTAATAAATGCATATATTTATAGAAATTCGACGGAAGTTTTGTCAATTGTGTTAAACATTCGAATGGAAAAGCATTAAATTTGCTTTCGATAATTTTGCACAATTTTCCATCATTTCGTGATGAAACTATTTATAAGGGACAAAAGGGTATGTCCATTATATTAGCAAATCATTGTATATCGTGTATATACATATATATATGTATATGTATATATGTATATATATTGATATCGATAATAACTAAGACAATATTAACCTGTATTGGGACAACAATTGAATTATCATACTGAATAATCATTTAATACCGATATTTTAATTGACTTATGAATTAAAATATCGATTTTATCAGAGATCAAATGAATCAATATAATTAATGATCATAATTATTATTAATATTGATAATGATATTAAAATCACAAAACTTTTTTAATTTATTTCAGTATCATTCTACAAAAGGGCACAGATATTAATCGCTGATATTTGGTCATGTTTTGAAGGGAAAGATTTGGGATTTTTTCACGATATAAATGAACTTACGATGTTTGCTGATTATAGGTATTGCATTTGCATATTAAATATATGAAAATCCTCAACAAAATAATTTCAGAGTTCCGCAGGTTTTAGCATATTTCGGTGCGATTCAATACTCAAAAGAACTTATTGATGATCTGAAGAAATGTCAAATATTACAGAGTGGAGATGAGAGAGAAATTGAAATTCGCGGATCGTCATTATGGTCTGTCGAATTAATTAAGAATGAAATTGAGAAAATTATGCAAATTAAAGGAACATTTTATCAGATTAATTCAATTATGATTGACTTTTATCTTTGGGACTATCGCCGTAAGAATAGTGAGGATATCGACAAAAGTGTCCCGTTTCATAGAGTCAGATCAATTTACTATTAAAATTTATTGTATATTTATTGTGTATTTTTTGATTCGTTAAAATTATACTTTTGTAATGAAATGTATTTCCATTGACACATCATTTATTTAATGACAAAATCAAAAGTACAATTTTAATATTTTTAATTTATAATACATTTGAATATAAAGTTCTTATATAATTTTATTCAATTACGAGTAACGAAACAATTTTTAAATTCTACATCTTTCCAAATGTTTATGGAAATTTTCATATTAATTATTAATGACTAAAGCACGGAAACTTATGGATATATTGCTACGGTCACCCTATTAATTTTTCAACTTTTGAGTCATTTACATGAGAAAATGGTCTAAAAGAAAGTCACAATTAGGGTGACCGTAGCAATATATCCATAACTTTCCGGGCATTATTAATGACTCATTAAAAAAGAGTCACAAAAAGAATAAAAGAATATTTTTTATGGTTTGAGATATCATCGAATAACTTCGGATGTGTCCGAATCATGACAAAACATGACCAATGGACATGAATTGTGAGGGAATTAAAAAGAATATTTCAGGTCTAAAAGAATAAATTAGAATAATTTTGATGAATGAGAATAAACAGATTCAATTAGAATATTTCGGAATATCTGAGAATTTTATTTAAAAATTTAGTCGTTTTTATTAAATTTGGACATAATTCAGATATAATTTAGACATAATTGAAAAAATCACGATCAAATTGAAAATTGTCTGTTAAATGATTGTGATAATAGGGATTATACAATTATAAATTCAATAATTTTTCAAAATGAAATTTCAATATTGAAATATCTCATAACGTGATGCTAAAAACGAATTTTTCAAAATTTTAGTC
>LBFL01025645.1:0-13704 GCA_000988845.1 Hypochthonius rufulus
GGTGATATCGAGAAAAATCATAAAATTTGGTATTTTCGGTGGTTTAAAATAGACTTTAAATCACTTGTTACATACGCCTATAGCATATAAATATATTACCGAAGTTTGTGACTATCGCTATGAATCGGTAAATACTGAAAAAGCCTGACCCTAATAAGATATAATAGAAAATCATAAAAATGTTTTTTAAAATTAAATGAAATCTTAATTTTCTACTGCGAATATAACAGTATTAATTATAAACAATGATTTTACTACCGCATGATAACTATAAATTTAAATGATAATTATAAATTTCATAAATGATAATTATAAATTTCATAATAATTATTGTGGTTATTCAAACATTTACATTCAAACATTACACATAAATATTACACACAAAATACTCATACATATAAATTTATATATTTATATATTCCAACAGTTTGAATGAAGGGATTTGCTTTGTCCAATCAGAGTTTAATCTATAGAATAAGACATTTCTATGAACCTCTATCATTATCTTATTTTAAGGGGTTAAACCGGGAAAATGTGCACCGGGAAAATATTACACTGGGAGAAAGAAAACGGGAAAAGATGCACCGGGAAAAAACAGAACGTTACCTATATGAGGGCGAAGAAAAATAAACACCGGCGCCTCTCTCTTCAAATTGATCCTGTAATATATCTAAATGTATATCTCTACTTTAAATACTACATTTAAATAATTATTGTATTTGGAATGAGGAGGTTTGAGGAGGGTTAAGATGAGGATAATTTTATGACCTTAGGCAAAGTTGCGTAAACTGCTCTTATGTTAATGTAACTGAACAGTTAAATCCCATTATAATGTTTTTTTTTATTAAATCCAAATTTTCCGTGACAAAAATTTTGAGAAACAAAAGGGGAAAGTCAATGCATTTATAGAGAAATGTCTTAAGGATTTAATTTAATTCCTAAAGAAGGGAATGTTAATATTAAATATTTGTGAAATTTTTGCTTTTGATGCAAAAATCCTGTCATACACTTATTGTTGGTTAATACCAAAGCAAATGTCCCGGCAAAACCGTTGTTATTAACGATGATGGTATTAACCAACAATGTGTGTATATTATAAGAAAATTATTTATTTATTTATATATGCAAATATACTGTGCAGCGTATTTATCTGACTCCTCAAAAAACAATTTTTTTAAATTTTTTATGCATTAAAATAATTTCACCATTACAAAACCATAATAAATTATTAAATTGACATTTGTCTTTTGTCTAGTATTTTCTTTGAATTCCTACACCCGTCGGGGAAACTTTTATACAAGATTTTATAAAAGTGTCATTCGAATTTTACCATTTTTGATTTTTTCAATTAATTTCAAATATCCTTTGGGAATCAATTCGGAGTATATTTTATCTTAAACTATAGGACATAGGTTTTCAATAACGTTTAAAACTAGGGAATTCCCAGGCCATGTTCCTTTTCCCCAGACCATATTCCTTTTCCCCAGACCATATTCCTTTTCCCCAGACCGTTCAAATTCCATATTCAAAAAATTCCAATTTTCCCTTTTAGTGTGTGCATTCGGCCATAATTTCAAAAATTAAATTTTTAGAATTCCGGAAACAATTAGTGATTAGTGTTAAATATTATCATATATACATATTTTCACTTTTTAATGGTCATTTTTACAAATTTATTCTTAAATAACAATAAAAATGCTTATTTTTACTGCATATTTTAGGTGATATTTTGCAGTTTTTAAGGTCATAAGTGCATACTTTTAATTTTTAACGTCACACTTCTATTGGTCCTACTGATGACTCATCACACAGTTTCAATTTGATTTACGCAAGGGTTTTCCTGTATCCCCCTAGCGTTATCCTCTATCCCCTAGCGTTATCCTCTAGCGTCACCCGCAGTTACAATATTTCAAACACATTAATCAACGTCATTATCACTACGGCCGTTCTAAAAACCAGTGGAATGAGGTACCATAGGATTGACATGAAAACAGTAATGGCGTCATTCCACTCCGTTTCAGAAATATCTATATCTTTAATGTATTTAGTGAAGGAACGATGTTTGTAAATATGATAAATATTTGGGGATAATCCTCTTTATGTTTTCCATTATTTGTCAATGGGAAATACTACGGTAACGACTTTTATCAAATATGACCATTGAGTGGACAAATCGATTATCAAATTCCGGAGGTAAAATTAAAGCATTTAACTTTAAAATGATTATGTTTATGCTTAAAGATTTTCACTTTCAGATTCGGTGATATCATTGATTCCATTGGCAGCGCACGCTATGAGAGGTCGAAAATTGACCCGACACTTCTCAACACTTCGACAGGACAAGTATCGGGTGTCTCCACGAGTCACGACGGAACGTTTCATACATCGGACAGATCAGGATTTCGGGTATGTCATGTCATGTCATGTAAAATCGATAAAAATATTTAAGATTTGATATTCTTATAAAGACGGAATGATAATTCCCCACAGCATTACATTATTAGAAAATGAAGACTTAATATGTGTCGCGGACAGAGGTATGATGATAATTATTGCGAAAGAGTAAAATCTAATTTAAGTTAATACATGTGTATATAGAAAATCGTCACATACTTTCACATACTTTCACATACTTTGTTATTCTGCTGAACTCAGTGAGAAGAGACATTTCGGGAGACTCATGTTCAATGTTAAGCATGAACATTTAGGTCGGGTCTTTGCAATCGATCACATCGGTATGATCAGTTGTAAAGTAAGACATAAGCAATTTTATTATTTATTATTTAGGGGATGTTTTATTGGCTTTTAATGGTCCTGATACAGCATTGAATACTAAACCCCATGGAATTTCCATTGATTTGGCAACAGAACAATTGGTTAGTGTATGGGCCCCGAACAGTGGTCAATTTGAGGAGTCCCATGATATTGCAGTATCAGCCGACGGAAATTTGCACACTTTCACCAAAGAAAGTCTAGAAATTTATCGTCTAAAAGATTCTTCAGGTGCATCAAAATTACATTTAATTTACGAATAATGTTATAGAGAACTAAAATTATATTTATTATGTTTCCATTGATTTGATTTGCAATTTTAAATATGAAATATTAAAGGTTATTTTGTAATTATAATAAAACTTCCATTTGAGTCCGTTTGTTTTTCATCATCATTTTCACTTTCGCTTTTCTTTATCCGAATATCATTTACAATCGGATTACGAATATAAACCGCAACCGAAGAAATCACAATAACCATTGACAAAACTGTTGTCCCATCGATAGGGATGCCGATGATTACCCATGTTAAGATTGCACTGAATATGATTTGAAATGCGCTGCCAAAAGTACGGAAAACTGAATTAAGATTCTTGAGATAGAGACTCGTCATTAGCCCTACAAATGCATGTGCGGACATTACGAACAATAATTTCGGTTCATTCGGAATAACATTAGTTATGAATTGTTGAATGTGTGAAGCATTTCCCATCGCAAATAATAAAGTAAAATTACACATCAAAGAATTGATATACATAAATACGTTTTGGATCATTAAGTGAATGTTGCGATCTTTGAGCAGATATTCGTTATAAACACCGGCGAAACACGAACAGAATATCTGAAGAAAAACAAATAAATATGATGACACTGTAAGTGTCTGATTCGGTGATGCGGAATTAGCACTAAACTGTTTCAAGAGACTTCCAATTGTTAATAATAATAGAGAAAACCATTGTATTTGACTGAGGGTTTTGTTAAATAGTAATTGATACACGACACCAGTGGTTACGATTCGGAACTGCCATAATATGTTATATGATAATGGATCAAAATTTGATAAATTATAATACCATAGCGTGTCACTTGAACAGTATAGGAATGCGGGAATTGAATACAATAGTAGTGTTTTCATGTCCATACTTTTGACCACATGACGATAGCAGAGCATTCGATGCTCATACAAATAAATTAACATCGATATAATTAATTTCAACAGAAAACAATAAAATACCATCACAAACGGATCATAATTTGCGATATCTGTGGTCGAAACTATAATTGATGACAGTGAATCGCAAAAGAGACTCATCACATAACCTCCGATTATCAGATTATCAGTTCGGGTTAGTGATGTCATCTTAGAGTTTATCTTAATTATCCGTTATAATATTTATGAAAAATCACGGAAGTGTCTGTACCTAAAGGAAAAGACTTTACAATGATTATGATTAAAGGTATTTAAAGACACTTCACTGATACTCTTCGCGTAAAAAACTAATTTTTAAATTATAATTTAAATTATTTTTAAATTTTTTATTTATGATTTACTGAAATACTTTAATTAATGAAATATAATATTTAAAAATCTGCCGGTGATTTGTTTTGAAATAATTCATGTTTTACACTTCTCACGTAACATTACACTTCTCACGTAACTTTACATTCTCACGTAACATTAGAGATTCAAACCTTTAATTTTAGTCGTTATACGAAACGAAAGATCCGCTTGAAATGTATTTGACTGTCAAATCAAACGATACACATGATTATTGAGTTAAATTTTCACATCCAAATAAATCCCTTTTTAATCATATAATTAACTATAAACAGTCATTCCAAATAAATATTTTACGTGAATACTGAGAAAAAAGGATATATTTTGTTAAATAATCGCATACCATTATATTATATTATATTTTATTGTATTTCATTGTAATAAATGTACAGATAAATATTGAATTACATGAATTTATTGCATATCATAAACATAATAAACCCTAAACAAAGCATACAAAATACTGATAATATCCATCACAAAATGATATTAGAAACTTTTTACCAAAGGTTGCACTTTTATATTATGAGAAATTACGTCGGTTAATTCCGTGTATATTAATCATTCCCTGACATTACTAAACAATAGCATTTATGTACGAATTATATATTTAAAATAATCTCTGCATTCGCTTTTAATTTTTAACAAATATATATGAGATCATTAAATTATTCAAATGTTTACATTTATTTTAATTTATTTAAAAACAATTTTCATGGTATCAATTCGCAACTATTTTTTAAATTTTTTAAATTTATTAAATTAAAGATTCTTTAAATTCAAAGGGATTTTTATCAACGATTAAAATAATGTCATTTCTCATTATCACTTCTTATTATGAGACTCTAACACAAATGAAAAAAATATTTTAATAATTTATTAATAGCAATTCTTAGTTAATTTTAGTGGAAAATTTGTGTCGAAAATTTTATAATTTCATAAAATGTCAATATTAAGCAATAGCTTTGGCTTCGGGAAGAAACGCCTCCCAATACTTAATAAGTTGCTGTTGACTCTCGAGAAGCGTTTCCATATATTTAATAATATTAGTTTTGAAATCCCTAATCCGGGTTAACTCAAACCGTTCCACTTCTTGTTTAATCATTTTCGATATGTTCTCAAACTCTTCATTCCCGCGCTTAACTTTTGCTTCCCATTCACTGATCTCCTCATTTGCCTGTGGTATTTTCTCGGTTTTGCCGGTCAATTCCAATTTAGCCTTTTGTTCCCTCTTTTTGGTCAATGTCTGTTGTGCGTGTTGCCACGTTTGGAATACTTTAACCCTCTGGTGGAATGCTTCTTTAACAGCACCGATGAGTGCGATATAATCCTTAAGGAGTTCAGAGAGATAATAAAAGTCGTGATTCACCTGATCACTGTAGAGCTGTTCAATTTTCTCTTCAGTCTCCGCGAGTTGTGAGAGTGCACATGATAATGAAGTGTGTTCTTCGCAATTCCCGAGCATCGCCGCACTCTTCGCGAATGCCCCTGTGGTTTGACTCAATTCCTTACGATGATGTATCAGCGCATCTACACTCATATGCAATTTCCGTAACTGTTGATCTAAATTTTCGATTTGATTCTGTTTCTCCTCAAACCACTGAAACGACAGTCAATTTTATATAAAAACATTTTATGAGAAAACATACGAAATGATAATTTAATGAAAAGTTTTACCTCAATACTTGACACTGAACTTGTAATTGCCTTTCAATAGTGAGCATTAAGAGATAATTTTACAGATAAATGATAACGAATCATTAAAATGAAACAAAAACGTCCCTCAATTGTTATTCTCAAAACTAACATTTTGATATATTCAGATATACATAAATCACATACCGGATCCGCTTCGTCCATGCGAAAGGTCATTTTATTGACGGTATCCCCGACACGATTAAACAATCGCTTAACACCGGCACCACTTAACGCGGATGTATTCGTTGCGCGCGGCAAATCAGTATCAAGTTCAAGAAACTCTCTAAAATCGGGATCCATGACCAGAACGGGGTGATTTGCGTTACGGTTGAGGTACCGTTGGAGTGCGGCTCTCCGTTTCTCAATAAATTCGGCTGAAGATACATTCTCATCTTTAGACATCTTAACCTTAGCCATTCCAACGGCGCTCTTTTCGGGTGCGGGCGGAACGATACGTCCCAAATGAAGATGTTTTTCGGCTAATTTATCGCGAAGACCCAAAAAGTCACTGAATCGTCGATTCACCCCAAACGATGGTCTTCGGAAAAATGGTAAATTTGTCTTTGTAGTGACTCTATACACCACATAAGCACCCATTCCATCGCCAATCTTTTGAGGTTCCCCCACAATTATCTCAATGAATTGGTCATTCGGGCCTTTCGTTGGGGCATCACCCGATCCCATTTCCATTTTATGTGCTCCCATAACACTGCTTTTAACAATCGGTTCACTGATTCCGGTCGTGATTGATGATGAAGTATTAAGTATCGCTTTTGGGTATTCAATTTTCGCATCATCTTCCGGTGCATTAAAAGGGTTTTCATTCGGTGATTCCATTTTTTCATTATCATTATCATCATCCCCCAAATCGATTTCATCATCGGCAGTCATCTCATCCATTGTTGCAAAATCAGTATCTATTTGTTTACCCCGCGGCGGTACTATCGGTTGTGCCGATGGTTCAGTGAAAGATGAGGATTTTGGATGCTAAAAGATTAGTAAAAATTATGTGAAAATACATTTGAATTGTATTTAAACACCATTAATGCAACAATTCATACATCAATTGTGGACACAAACAGATCATCATTATCGTCATCATCATCTTCCTGAAGGAAATCGTCTTTACTAAGAGGGGGCGGATTCATTGAGTCTGCCATTGCAATGTGTGTGTACGTTCAATAACAATAATGTTATGTGTGATACAATGTGTGTCAATGGGGAGTTTCATACAGCAAAATGTGAGGGTATTTAAAGCATTACGTTCAGCGCGTGAATGTATGTGTACATTAGTCATTAATAGTGCAGAGCAGTGAAGTGTCATTACAGTGATTATGTGTGTTTTAAATAAAAAGTTTTTGAATAACGATTAACAAAATTATCATATTAATCATTATTCAGCAGTAAATTAACATAAATTAACATAAATTGCATAACTTTTTTTATAAATTTTATTTCTCTAATGTTTAGCTTTGAGTTTATGGTAAATTTGTTGATGATTACCCAATAATGGGCAATAAAGTAGTGACATTCACAGATCAGCAATTAGAAGATTATCAGGTATATGCGTTAACGTTTATAAACCAATTTCTTAAATATATTTAATTGTACCGCATTAGGATTGCACATATTTTACTCGAAAAGAAATTTTATCGTGAGTTTTGTATTTTCCTTAATAAATAATTAATAGACTATTACGGCACTGTTCGGGTGTGTCATAAAATAAACTAATAAAACATTTTGTCACCGCACCCAATATTATTATAGAAAATGATAAAATGTATATCGATCAATACATTTGTAGGAATTACTTTTATTTATCATATCACATAAATTAAATTACAAATTAAATTAATAAATTAATAAATTTCTCAGAGTTTACGAAAGATTTAAGGATTTGGACCCTAACAGAATACCACAGGTGATGACAGGGGATGAGGCGCATACTATAGCCATACCTATAGAAAAAGTGGAGAAAATGCCTGAACTAAAAGTATTGCAATTGTAAACTTAAGTGATATTAACTAATTTTTATTTAATTAAATTGAGGAAAATCCATTCAAACAGCGCATATGTAAAGTTTTTTCCAACGATGGGAGTGGAAATATGACATTTGATGATTTCTTAGATATGCTATCGATGTTCAGTGAACAGGCACCACGTGATATCAAAATATTTTATGCTTTTAAGATATACGGTAATTAATTAATTTAATTCTCTATTCATTGTAATACCTGAATATTGTCAATCCATAGACATTGATGGGGACCAATTTATTGGGGTCAATGATTTGCAACAGTCTATTATCGCATTAACACGTAGTGAATTAACTCACGATGAAGTGGCAATTGTGTGTGACAAAGTTTTAGAGGAATCGGATAATGACGATGATCGAAAATTATCATTTATGGAATTTCATCACGTGATTTCACGCGCTCCCGAATTTTTGAGGTACTTTTTCCATAATTAAATATATAATCACTTTTAATTATATTAAAATATTATTTCAGCACATTTCACGTGAGAATTTAAAAGTCTGAATCATTAAATAATATGAATTTAAAGTTAATCTGAAACTTTAACTCTAAACTAATATTATATTAGTATTGAGCATTATGATCCTCTTTATTCAAAAAGTAAATCAAAACATTCCCTTTTGATGTATGAACCGATTCAGTAATTCTGATGAGAAAAATCGCGGCACATCCATAGGCTAACGTTGGAATTCCTTTATTATTGAAAGAATATGACTGATTTATTCAATTTAAATGTATTTCTTAATATATAATTGAATTGTATGATAACATTTACCTAAATTCAAAACTTTTAAAAAAGTAAATAAAGAATTTTCAAACGAAAGATCCTGAAATTTTCTTCTCGAACAGTGATACTTAATGAACGGGTAACATCCTGTACGGAGTATGTGATAATTGACACCATCGATTTGCCAATTAAAATGGGAAAAACCGAACTGATCATTCGTGACAGATTTGTACTTAACAAAGTACGAACTCCATTCGGGTTTATTGCGATTCCGAAGGTGAGATGAGAGTACTTCTGATGCTAACGGCAAAATCTCTGCACTTTTGGGTGATATCAGTGTTCTCAGCTTTGTAATGGGACCGTATCTAATTATTCCATTATTGTATGATAATGACATTTTTATTTAAATTTATAAATCATTATCTCAACATAAACATCACTGACATTTCATATTATTGTGACGTGATTTGTTTAAGACCCATCGTGGAAGAAATTCAATGTTTTGAATTTTTAATGACGCATAAACATAAACATCAACAAACGGTGAGTTTTTTAATAATTTAATTGAAATATAAATTTTATTTAAAACGTGCGTTTAAATGTCACTTTTGTTGTCACTTTAAATTTATATTAAATGTAAATGTTTCAATTGATTCACTATTTAATTTGCGTATTAAACATATCATATACAAAATTATGTAAAATTTTATCATTTATTAATTGTAATTGAATAGAATAGAATTTTTATTTAATTAAATATCAATTGAATGATAAATCAATAGTTAAGTCGCGTTATATTTTACATTAAAAATAATTTATTGTAATAACTAATAATGTCCACTGTCATATGTCATTAATGTCATATGTCCACTGACGAAAATCGGGTAAATTGATTATTATAATAATTTTGGTAAATAATTAATAAATAATTACCACAATTGTAAGTAAATTAATTTGGGTAATGATGACATAAAATGAAAACAGTAAAATCCTTATCTAAAAACTGTGCATTTACCCCATTTCCGTGCCGCGGACATATTACTTAATACGGTGTTTAAATAATAAAATTGATTTAAAAACTCATTGTAAATCGTGAAAAAACATCGATTCACACGTCTTAAGGATGCAGCTTTTCACTAATTTAAAACATTAACAGTGCCATTACAATAATTGTTTTATTGTAATTGCATTAAAAATATTTCAAAAATATTTAAGATACCACTGAATGAGTATGATTGTATATTTGCGACTCTACAGTGTACACCCATAAAAGTACTTTTCATATGCAGTGATATATACTGACTGATAATTTTATCTCGAAACTTTCCGAATCAAAATGTCCCGTTTTGATTTGTTTTATTCGGAGTTTTCCCAATTGAATTTAAATTCAATAATCACTCTGTATGTGTGTAAAAAGTGATTATAAATAAATAATTCTGCACTTAAACCAAATTTATGTTTTGTTTTATTTTTAGGAATAATTGAAGTGTTTAATAATAATGGCGAAACGCAAAAGTAAGAGAAAACCCGCGCCGAAGAGAAAAATGACGGAACCATTGGATAAGCTGTTCAATTGTCCGTTCTGTAACCACGAGAAGTCATGCGAAGTGAATATGGACCGATCGCGGAACACCGGACGTATCTGGTGCCGGATTTGTTTAGAGGAATTCTCCTCGAGTATCAATTATCTGTCTGAGGCCGTCGATGTGTATGGTGAATGGATTGATGCGTGTGAATCCGCAAATCAATAATTTCAGTTATTTTTGTTTATTCATTATTAATGCTTATGATTCAAATTCACATATTATTATATTGTATTATTGTATTGTATTACTCTTCAATAAAACAATTCATATTTAATCTTTAAGTTAATGTGAAAAATGATTTAACTGTTCTATATGATTGCATAATGCTATGAAATGCTATGAAATTTTACGGTAATCACTTTGCTCATTATAGTTTCGCATTTTCAAATCATAGTCAATATGAATTTAATTATAATGGGAAATTATTAGGCATATATAAAAGTCGCAATGTTTTGCGTTTAAAGTACCACTTTAAAATATCCTTTAAAAATGCTAATGAAGAGGTATCTATAGGTATACCTTATCCCATATAACAGTACGTAATGTGTGCGATTAATGATGAGTGATTTTGAATACGGCAGTTGCATGCAGTTAAGCACTTTGAAGATGATGATGGGTCAGGTATATAAAGCCAATTATTTAACTCCGAACGCAGGTGAATCTCCTTTAATCATTATCTCAGTCAATTGAGAAGACTTTAAATTATTTTGAATCACTATGCCAATTATCTTATGATGAGCTTAGGTTGTGATTGGAGAGGGAATCATTGATGCATAATTCCCTAAGAATTGAAGATTTATGTATCTGAGGATGATGCTAATTATTAACTATGATTTCCCATCAGATTTTAGGCAGACTATAGTATTGCTAATGTATTATGGAATTGCCACTTCCTGCGGGTGATTCGCTGTGAATCTCCTCAGTATTTCCCAAATTACCATTTATTTTAATTAAAGTGTATATTATCTTTGATTTATTCGCATAAATTATTGGCATTAATTAATTAATTATTAATGTTATTGAATATAACAGAAAATAAATAATAGAAATTTTTGCAATTTTTTTGCAATTTTAATTCCTTTTATATCAGTATTTTCACTTTTGAAATGTAAAATTTGAAAATTTATATTTTGATTTGACTTTTCCATATAAAATCAAACGGAAGTGCTTTTGATAAACTCCGATAGTCGCTGAATCAACTTTAACCATTCCCTGTTTCATGCAGAGTTTAATTTAGAATCGTGCAGCACAAACATCCTTTCATTGTATACACCCAAATTTAAGCATACAAAAGAAACTTTAAGTAAAATAAAATTTCCTCATCTTTTATCTCTTAATATTTTACATGAAACTATTATCATACTCTTCAAAAACCAAAATTATTTTACATAAATATTTATTTATAAATAACAAATGCAAGAAAAAAATTGCCATTCACTTTCATATAAAACTTATTTCCTGTTGAACCTTAAAACATTTACTATAAATTGTATACGATTGCATTAAATAATTTATTATAATAAACTGAACATCATGATAATTAAGCTCTGATTTATTAAGAAAATGAATATCTCCACAAAAAAGTCATTTTAACGCAGAATTTTTAATCAAAATATGATATGAAAATTGAAGGTTAATATTTCTTAACATTCAGAAAGTGCCAAAAGTCAAAAAGAAAAGTCTAAGAATTATCTGTTATATTTGATTAAATTCTTTAAATTCCGTCATTCCTCATTTCGATATTTAATTAAAGAAATTTATATTAATTTAATAATTAAATAATCAAATAAAATATCTCAAAATTAAAAAACTAATAAATGATTTTTTAAAAATTTTTAAAAACTTTTAAAAATTTTTCAATTTTATCGCATCGCAAAACATATGAATACTTAAAAATATATATCTGAAGATATAGTAACATAAATAGGAAAGACGCAGATTTAGATTTAGATTTAGATTTAGTTACATACATGAGCAGTTTATTTCTTTAATATCAATATTGTAACATTCTTATACAAATCCTTCAATTCAAAGCAATAATATTATAGATATTATTATTATTATAGATTTGAATGTAAATTTGTAGTCCCATAGTAACTAATTTGTTAACTTTACCCTAATGATAAAATTTCAACCTAAAGTTTAGTTTAGTTTAGTTTAGTTTAGTTCATTAAAATGATCAAATCTACTCTTACATTTTATTACAAAATACATTTTCATTTAAATTTTCATTTTAGAATCTATAGTAATTATAGACCGCAATAATTATTATTGCTACTTTACAACGGAGAATATCTTTATCGGTATTTTATTTAATATCAAGGAGTTTGTTTAGTAAACAAATACTATATTTGTGATAAAAGAATGCCGAAAAAATTATTTTTAATAATTATAATAAAAAAGTGTATGTGAAGATTATGAAATGGAATGGGAAATTTTATTTATAATGAGAAACATCATTAACCGAAGGAATTGAATTGAAGTGTATTTCTCAAAGAACCCATTATGTTGATCATGTTATAAAATTAGAAAATCCGGTGTAGGATCATGTAAATAAATTGGACTGTCATAAAAAGTTTCTAATTATTTTACAATTACAATTAATTAATTTTAATTTTATGGTATGCCAAAAGTGTGTTCATATCATACTACAAGACGTTAGGAATGCATTTTCAACGAAATTTGAAAAAACCGCATAACTCGACATAATGGGTTCTTTGAGAAACACTCAATTTCTCAGATGGGCTCAGTTTTTAAATATTTATATATATTTATATACGCACTTAAAATTAATTCATAAATGACTAATTAATTAATAGAGTTAATTTAAGTTAAGTTAAGTTAATTCCGATATAAAAACCCATAACTTTCGGCATTTCGATCATTAAATGATAAGTTATTATTAATAATTAATATTAATTAATATTAATTAATATTAATTAATATTAATTATTAAACATTTGAATTCCTTTGTAAAAAATTGAATTTTATATTAATTATTAATTATAAAAATTATATTTTCGAAGTATTTAATAATACCTTTCGATTGTCCATTGTATATGATAAAAACTTTACTTTTTACTTTCACAGTTTAAGCACGTGTATGTGTTTGTGTCGCATATCTTCAGTGTGGCTTTAGCATTGTCTTTGTGCTCCCATTGAAGCACCATTATTCCGTTTTATATAAAGTGTTTTATATCATTTACTATTTAAACTCGAAAAGTGTCGGGCAACAATTATCTATCGTACCTTACGTATTGTTGTCTCTTGCAGCTTATTAAACACATTTAAATCTCTGAAATTCCGATACCGTATTTTGGATTGTAT
>LBFL01025706.1:0-10364 GCA_000988845.1 Hypochthonius rufulus
ATTTGCGTTGCTATTAACCAACAATAAGTGTATATCAGAAATGCCAGTGTAAAGTGACTAAATTGTAGTGACTTAAGATTGACTCACTTAAAGTCGTTTTAAAATTTAATTAATTAAAAATTTTATAAAATTTATTTATTTATTAGAATTGAATTAAAAATTTGATTACAATAAATATAAGTTCAGGTAATGCATTAACAAAAGAATCCTCAAATGATTCGTCCATAAAAAATGATAATGAAGATAAAGTGAGAATAAATGTAATTAAAAAGGATTCGGAAGAAACAAATGTCAGCGGTTTAAATATTACCGCTGTAAGTTCAGAAGCAGATCCTTCACACAATTACGATGTCGCTGTAGCTTCGGGTGCCGAAAAAAATTGCAAAATCAACCATACTATTGTAATAGAAATAAATAAACCCATGACTAAGGTTACACCTCAGATACATTATCGTTAATAACCAATCACTAAAGCATCTCAAAGTATGGAAATGCTTTTTTCCCATTGAGATATTACTCCAATATTGTTACTGAGATACACATTAACCTCAACTCTTTTGCACCCCGAACCTTTTGCATATTCAAAATTTTTGACGCTTTTCTAAGACCATAAATTATTATAATTGCATATCTTTGTACTCATATTTTTTGATTGTTCTTTACTTTTGATCGATTCTTACAGGACAATCGTGTCAAAAAATGAGGTTTGAGTGTATTATTGATCCTAACTATTCAATATCGCCTATATAATGCATTCTAAGCTCAGTCACGTGTTATTAACCCCTTCTGATCGAACGGGCCCTGCAGGGCCCGGTACTAAATTATTAATATCTTTTCAATCTTAAGTAATATCAAAAATATTTATATACCATTTAAAAGAACAGATGTTAGGGTTGCTACAATACTTTTTAAAAATGTAATTGTTGGCGTCTAAGCTCAAGCATCATTCGAAAAAGAGGAAATTTTAAAGTATTTAAATGATAAAATATTTTTTTTCCAATATAAAATTGTTTATACTAACATGGTATTGTTGTAAATCATTTTTAGAAATACTGTATCCGCCTCAAAAGATGATTTTGGATATTCTTACAAAAAAATTAAAAATCTTTTTTATTCAATGCAATTGATTTTCTAATCAATTGGGGTTGAATATCCCCATTTTAGAATCAGTTTCATTATCAGATCGACTTTATGAAAGAACGTCACAATATTTTTTGTTAATTATTGACAAAATTTATATTTAATTGACAATTAAATTGTAAATATTCTCATTTTTTGCATCAAATATAGTATTTATTTTAAAATTATTAAACTGCGCGTGCGAATCAAAATGCCTGCATATTATCAAATTCTTAGTCTATACTATTATCATAAATGCTTATAATAATCACACGTACTCGCTGTGTTGCGTCGGTCAGAAAGGGTTAAACTTTATAAAAACTCGAGTTTTACCACAAGTAATTTAAAAATTATACATAATTTCAAAAAATATTAAAAAATTAAATCGATAATTTGAAAAAAAAAGTTCAAAGAAATTATAAAAATAAAATGTGATGCTCTAATCATAAAATAACTGACAAATAAATGCATAATTATTTCACGCAATCTTATCCTTTGCTTAGCAATTAATCAATGTTCTCGTGATAAAAGTACCTCCGGATTGCATTGGTTGAAAATTGGTAAAAATATCAAATTTAATTTTAAAAATAAAGTTAAATATTCAATTTATATTTATTTTAATGGATTTATCGCAACATTTTCCCAATTTTAAGTAATTTATTTTTCTATTTATGATTTAAAACATTAAACTAACTTAGCGATAATAGATTTGACTGTTATTTTTCAAATGTATATTTTAATAGCGAATAAGCGATAAAGTAATTTACATCATAGAGATATTGTGAATGTAATATATTTGATTTATAAACTTAGAGTTGTCATTCGTGTTATTATGTAAAACTGAACATTAAATTCAACAGTGAATGGTTCAGTAAAGTGAATCTATATATAGATTCAATTTGATTTAGTGACAATTGTGTATATAAAATTTTCTTTTAATACCATAAATACTCTTAATTTTAAACATCGCAATTCAATTATAATGTCTGTAAATACAGTTTCTTTAATGGTAATTGAAAGTGACGCTATTAATGTTGAAGTCGATGATATTAGTATTACCGGAATTGGTCCATCAGAACAATCGGCGGATCATAATGTTGTTAAATTAACGACTATCGGTGGTACGGCAGAAGATACAACGATCAGTAATGTAAATATGACAGGAATAGAAATGGAGAATCAAAAGTATGACAAATCACAGCGTAATGATGTGGTCATATCATTAGTTTCGGATATTAAAAGCGGTATTAAAATGTCAGACATTAGTGTAACGGGAATTACTAAAACATCCATACATGGATATGAATCCAATGAACATCCTCAAATTGCTGGGACATTAATAGAGGATAATGTTAATGTTTCACTTATTAAAGGAAATATTTCAAATATCAGCGGTGAAATAAAAATTTTAGATTTTAATATAACGGGAATTATTGAAACTCATACTAAAATCTGAATTAATTGACCCATAATAAGAAAATTACAAATAAAAACGTATTTTAAATATATATAATTGAAATTAAAGAAAAAATTGTATGTATAACTAAATTATCGTGAATTCAAACGTATAATAAATTATACTATATCTGCAATGCTGTAAGTTGTGCATTTTTATAATAATCTATTTAACTCAAATATATGTATATTTTATAATACAGAACCGTAAAGAACCGATCATTTGCTAATAATGGTTCTCAGTATAAATAGTTTTCCATTTAATTCTATATTTTAAATAATATCACATTTTAAAAGATTAATTTCTAGTGAAATAAATTAAATGAATTTTTAAAAAATTAAAATTATTCTAAATTAATGCCCAGAATTACAAATAATAAATAAAATTAATAAAATACATTTCAAATATTTTAATTTTATTAAAATCCAAGTTCATCGGTAGTCATATATAATCATAGTACTAAATTCTGTGGTATCAAAAGATAAAATTAAGAATTTTATTGGATGTGTGATTCATAAACTCGTACCAATTAATGACGTGAAATCTGAATTTCCAATAAACGATTTGATCATAACATATTTTAAGGCGTATGCGTGATATGCGTATATTATATTCTTATAAATAATTCGTTTTGTATTATTCATTAAACGGTGCATATTGATTCTAATATAACTTTACTATAATCATAAAATTGTCAATAAAAAAATCAGTATTTGATTCATATTTAAATAATTTAAATAAGTATAATTAATATTATAATTTATAATTTTATTAATATGCACTGTGCCCGGTGATTTAAGCACAAAATGCCAACAGTTTTTAAAATTTCATTTCGATTAAATCTGTTCCGAAACTATTGTCCATTTATAATTTTTGATAACTTAACTCTTATAATGCTCATCGATATTTAAAACATTAAATACCCTGCAAATTTGTTATGCGTATTTATTGCTGTCTCGTCTTTGGTTACTACTAATTTCCGATTTTTCCGCATTGCTTAGCATAGCGGTTTTTATTACATCTCTTGTGTTCCGTCTATGAAAGCAGTTGCAACCGCTCCGCATGCTTTTTAAAAATTGATATACGTTTCGCTCCAACTTTAAGTTTTTATGTATAAACATATGTAATTAAAAACAGTAATTATATACATATAAATTAATATAATAATATAAATATAAATAATAATTATATTTATATATTTTGTTGCTAAAAGCGCATAATAGCGAAGTTTAATTTGTAACATAAAATTGAGTAGCCTCATCTATTAATGCTATTCCTGCACTTAACCGCTTTTTAGAGATAACAACGGATTTGCATACCTAAGGTCCCAATCAATGATATATGAAATTTTTGGCATACCATTCTATGGAAAATATTATGTTATATCAGAAATGAAAGGATTAAGTAAATTAATTGATTTTATAGTTATTTCATTTAACTTTTAATATTTCATAAACATTTTCCTGCACAAAACTTTTGATTTATTCATGCCTCAACTTCAGACCGGTTTTTCTCACATTCGAGTATATAATACAAATCGCCGCAAATACATGAGGCTACTCAATTATTATTATTGAGTATAAAATGTATCAGTAATGTTTTAATTGCAGTACATTATGTCTCAACGCTTTAAGCAAATTGGAAGCATTACGACATTCGATCATTCACCCATTCACCCATTACTTCAACCGATTCGAGTAATGATAAGAATTCATCAAAAACTTCAAACAAATCTGAAGCGATTGATGCTTCCATAATAGACGGGGATGTTGAGGGTGAAGGAACCTTAAAACTGGAAAAACCAATAACAGGGTTAGTTATTGATAGTAACGGTGGCAAAACTGATAACGGACCGATTAATGTTAAAACGACTGCGATAAAAGGGAATATAATTGCGGAATCCAATAAATCACTAACAATTGATGGCGCGGATGTGACAGGAGTTGTACAGACAGGAAAAAACTAGCAGTACAGGCGGGAATATTGAAGTTTCAGCAATAAAAGGAAAAATCAAACTTACGGGAGGTACGACCACCATTTCCAACACAACAGTTATTGGGAAAAAAAATAAATTAATGAGATAATAAAGTTTATTAATTGATTCTAAATTAACAAAAATCACATTTCTTTATTTATCTTCAATTATGATCACCGAATCAAAACAGATATTCTTTAATGCAAAATATCTTTAAAATTCTATCCGTTCACTTTTTCTACTTAACTTTGCGTTATATGTTCTATAAAAACACGTGATAATGTTATATAATTGAAGCTTATAATTCCATGCTGTAACTTCAGTTTTAATTCAAAAATCTTTATCATATTTTCATAAAAAATAATCCAATGATGTCAAACCGAATGAACGAAGGATATTGTATATAACATGTTTTGAGACTACGATTAATCAATTTTTGTTAAATTAATTAAAAATAAACGTAAATATTTTAACTGTTGCATAATTATTAGTAAATACGCTTTGAAAAACTAATATTACAAATCATATCAAAATAAAGAGTGAGCAAAAAATTTGCAGTTCGGAAATGTCTTGAAAAGTTTTACGAGAAATAATAAGCCGAAACAATTAATATGCACGATTAACATATCACGATTAATAGTTTTTTACGTTTTATGTTTTAAAATAATTTAAAATTGTTCTATTCATACATTAAAATTTATAAAAATAATCGCAAATACAAAATTTTGCTCTGAATAAGAAATAACCGCCCAAAGCACCCGATTCCCATGATTTTATTTTTATGAAATATTTACGGGTAATTATGAAGAATATCGAATAAAAAAATCTGAAAAATTATTATTTCACAAACATTGTCATAGAAACTTTTTTAAAAAATGCATATTTTTTGAAGTTAATTATATCACTCCCTTAACGACTCATAATTTGTTTAATAAATAATAGAATTAAATTATAATTAAAGCATAATAATAATTGAATACGAATTATTAATAAAAGTATTACATCAATTTATTTACAATAAAATTTTTAATCCGAGTGTCGAAACTTATGTTATATACAATACAAAACAATTAGAAATCCGAAAGTTATTTAAAATTATAAATTTTGAGTTTTATCATGTGTGTTATAAATACCAAATTAACAATTAATTAATAATAATAAATTATATTACACAAATGAAAGATTCATAATTAAAAACCGAATATTAAATGCGTCTGTTTTGAAGTCTTAAACCGCACTGCCGATGAATGGCATTATATTAGGTTTGAAGGTGGGCTAGGGGCTCAAATTAATATTTGAAATTCGTTTTTTTCCATAGACTCTTCAGTAAAATTTTTCTTTAAAAATTCATAACTCCGCCCCTGATCATTAAAAAAAAATTTCCTGAAATTAGTTTGTGGGGGGTGGAGAATACTACAAATTAATTACAATAATTTTAATTTTGAATGAAATTTTCCTTATGGTACCTTAGTCCTTTGGGATAATGATCAGTAATGTGAAAATAGCTGAAATAGAAATGAAGAATCAAAAGCATGGCAAATCACAGAGTAATAATGTGGACATGACATTGTCATTGGTTTCAAATATTAAAAGCGATACTAAAGTGTCCGGTTCTATTGAAACGTGTGTTAATAAAATATCAGTATAGATCCTATGAACAGTCTCACTTCGATGGGACATTAATAAAGCATATTTTTTATGTTTCGCTTATTAAAGGAATTATTTCAAATCCCATTAATAATTATTATTTAATAATTAATTTAATTATCGTAAATTATGAACATTGTTTTTTATCTGATATTTTGAATTATTAGTATTTAATTTAATTGAAAAATTTATAATTAATTAATTAATAATTGAAATGACATTCTATACCACGATCTTTATATATAATATTTAACGTTTTTAATAACTTTAATATTTACATGCAAAATGTCTATCTATATTCATATCTATATAGGGATTAATTGTTATGGAGAGGAACTGACTCGTGTGTTAAGAATATGCTTATTATAAAAAATTTATTAAGATAATAATAATAATAAGTTCACGTTACGGAGTTTTGAATTTACAATAATTTATAAAACATAATTGTAACACTAAAATTATAAACATTTAAGAACCGATTTAACTAATGATTTCGTCATTTTAAGCACCACAATACCAATCGGTTTTAACATTTTTAATAACCGATAATTCTCCTCTTTAATTATCACCGTATGGAATTAACGTTTATATGAAGGAGTGATTTTTCATATACTTTTACTGAATAATCATTTAAAAAAATAGATAAACATTTAGTGGAAAAATCGGTGAAGTCCGTGAAGTTCCCGGTTTATTAGTTCCTGGTCCGTTTGTTCCCGGTTTAATCCTTTTATCATATAAACTATAATAATAGTACATACATACATTTATACATACATACTATAATAATAGTAATATAAACATTATAGAAATTTTTAGTAATGTATTCACTAACATATGCAATTGTCTGAACATAGTAAATTTAATTACAAAATCAAATTTAATTATAATCATACCTCATAGTGCAGTTTACAAATAGCACGGGCAGCCCTCGGGTGTGCTAATGAGTGTGACCCCCGAAGGGGGTTTTTATTTTTTAATTTTTTAATAATATTAAACTATTTTATTTAAAACAAACATAATTTAGTTATATAATTTGTGAAAATTTGTTATGTTAAATCAGAGAGGTTTGATATGTTAAAGAATGCATTACTAAAAATTTCTATAATGTATATATTACTATTATTATAGAATATGTGTATAAATGTATTTATGTATGTACTATTATTATAGCTTATATGATAAAAGGATTAAACCGGAAACAAATGGACCGGGAACTTATAGCACCGGGAACAAACGGACCGGGAACTAATAAACCGGGAACTAACGGACCTGAGCCGAAAAATCTGACTTTAGGAGGAATCAAATTGTATAACGAACTTCAGTTCGTTTGACACTCATACACCGACCATAGTTTATTAAAAATAATTATATTTAATCAGATTTATCTATTAAAATGTCCAAATAAATTCTTAAGCACCATTGCTGTTGACATAAATAATTTTCTAATAAAAGGTCAGTATTTTATTTATATTTAAAAATTAAATATAATTTTAATGACTGTGTTCATTGATTTAAGTATTAAATGTTCTTAGAAAGTTTAAGAGAAAATAATACTCAATATTTACATATTATATGATTAACTATTTTTTACACAAAATTGTGTAAATTATCCATTAAAATATACACAACAATTGTTTATTATTTATTCTTAGTGATTCATTAGAGTGTATGGGTCAATAGGTTTAAACAAAAGATTTTGCAAACCCTTTTACAAGTAAACAAATATTTTGATAGTCAATAATTTCCCGAAATCCTTGTGGGACTTTACAACATTGTCAAACCTCTAGTGTTAAACTAGTGCTAAATGTGTAAATTATAAAAGAGCATTTTGAACATATTTTTAATTACACAATAAATTTTGACCTGTTTTGTTCTAAACCTGTGTTAGTATTATAATGAAGACACTGTATATCATTATTAGAGCATCTCAAAGTATGGAAATGCTTATTTTTTCCCCATTGAGATATCACTGCGAAACTTTGGATGTGTCCGAATTTGACTATTATAAGAATAATGGACCAATGTTTAAGCGCTTATTTTTGCTTATTTTTCATTTATTTCCATAAAAATGCTTATTTAAGTATTTGGTGCTTAAATGGCATATAATTGAAAAATTCATTCAAAAGTGTCAAAATATATTTTTTTAATTGAATTTCCAGAATATTTTTTTAATTAAATTTAAATAAAAATAAAATATAAAATAATTACTAAATTAAATTCGTTTCCAAAATATCCGATAATCTTTTTGTTGATGATATTTGAGCGTTCAAATATGCCTCTATTACCTCATGTAATGCTGAAAGAAGTTTATTAATATACAAATTAATTTTAACTGACAAAAGAGGGCTTTTCATTCAATAATCTCAATTAAATATAATTTGTAATGTAAATAAATAATTAGAATGGATTTGTTAATTATATTATTTTTTAAAAATTTGCCTAAAAATGCTTATTTTACTTTTTAAGTGCTTATTTTGATCAAATTTTTGCCATAAATTGAGATGCTCTAATTATTATAGAATTTAATGATTTGATGTGGTCACTAATGGTAAAAACTTTATTAATGGGACGTTAGAGGTATCATGTGATGCAATGTAAAACAATTTTCTATTTTAAAGCTCTAAATTCGGTTTTACATTGATTTAATTAATATTTAATTTCAAAGGTTATTATGTGAAAACACATCGATTATCCGGGAAACACCGCGACATTTAACCATTCATTCATTTCCTCATCCGATAATAAAACGAATCTAAAACTACCGTCAAAAGAATTGAATGCGTGTAATGCCATCACTGTATTTCGTAATGGCAAAGGCGTCGGAACGTACAAAAATGAATATTCAATAACAGAGTCAGTTATTGATAATAATGTCGATGGTAATAGTGATGACCGACCGGTTACTGCCCACAGCCGGACAATTAATAGCAATATGATTGCGACCGGAAAAGCGTTAATGTTATTTGGGGGTGCATATGCTGCTAATGAAAAAATTAATAATTTAAAAAAGAAATTGAAAATTTGAGATGTCAAATAACAAATAATATACAATTGAAAGTAAATTTCAAGAAAATGTTTTTGCATCTTTAGTTAGTGTTAACAGCAGTAATATTGCTATTAATGCAGTAAATCCAAATGTCACCGGAATTAAACATAACGATTCAAATAAATAATTGTAAAATAATGTAAAAGAATCATCTTAATTCTTATCGAATTTTTTGCAGCAAAAACGGTACACCTCTACAATATAGGAGTTTACAGGCAATAGATATATTTTAGTACATAATTAAACAGACCCCCGATATAAATTTTAAAATTCAATACTATCAAAACCGTTCCATGCAATTGTGAACATATCCGGTGTATGAATTTGGAATAAATAAGTTAAAGAATTATTTTTCATTCGATAATTACGTATTTTAAATATGCTCACATCACGAGACTAATAGAGAAGTATTGTACAGAGTGTCTGATTTGGAACTATAAATTATCAACACGTACAGAAAAAAAAACGTAACCGGTAATGTTAAATGTTTAATGCAATTTTATTAATTATAAAATATAAAAATACATATAAACCGCACCTCTTATGCACCCGAATCTCTTTTGACGCATTTCTAAAAACAAATCACTAGAATATTATATTTCAATACTCATGTGTGACAAAATAAGAAAAGCTCTAATCTTTTTGGCAAAAGTTACCGATTAACAGTGACATTTTGATGAAAGCATTGTCGTGATAGCACTTATCATATTTTTTTTATCAATGAAAAGAACATTTGAGTATTCATAGATTTAATTGCATTTGAATTCGTCAATTGATGCATATAAATTCTTTAATAATAAATTTATTCTTAAAAAGGTTAGTATTTTATATAAGATGTTAAAAAACCAAAAAAATACTTTAAAATTTTACTTTCAAAACTCAGCATTCCTCATCAATTTGAATATTTTTTAGTTTCAGATTCATTTAGCATTATGCAGAATCCCGATAATCAAATTACTCATTCATCCGGAAGTGTCATTCCCACAGACAATTCGGGTAATAGAATAATGAATTTTTCCGAATCACGACCGCCGAACGCATCGATTGAAAGAATCGCTGTCGCAGCTGTTAGTGGTGATATCTCTGGGGGTGGGACATTCCAATTTGGAGAGGCGACAATT